>JAJOOR010023799.1:0-27520 GCA_036250505.1 Solanum acaule
GTTGGTGATCTTGTAGATGTAATTGTGAGTGGTTGGCTGATTGAGTGGTTATAAACCCTCATTTTAGGGACTCATAATCTGTTAAGAATGACCCTAAGTTAGGAACGACTTGGAGATTATTCATATATATTGTTTATAGCTAAATTGCTCACCTTTAGCCTATTCAATTGTTTGTTGTTGCCCTTGGGGCTATTGTGGTTAGTTGTTGAGCTATGAACTGCCTATGGGGGCTATGATGTTGTCTAATAGGACTATGTTATTTCCAAAGAGGGATATGTGTTGCCCACGGGGCTATATTGATGCCAAAGAGTGTTATGTGTTGCCTACGGGGCTATTTGGACGCCAAAGAGGGCTATGTGTTGCCTACAGGGCTATGTTGATGCAAAATAGGGCTATGTGCAGCCCATAAAGCGATGATATTGCCTAAGAGGGCTATGTGCTGCCTACGGGGCTATATCGTTGCCAAAAAGGGTTATGTGACTTCTTACAAAGACAAGGGGCTACCGATAGGGGTATGTAGATTGATTTGGAACCTTCTGGGCTTATGGGGGCCTAGGTAGGTGGTATGTTGTTGTACCTGCCGAGCTTATGGGGGCTTGGTTAGGTTGATGTTTGATTATTTTTGTATTTTTAGATTCAGTAGCCGGTTAGCATGCTTATCTAAAATTTTGATTTCCTTATGTGATTGCTTTTGGTATATTATGATACTTGCTCACTAAGTTTATAGCCTTTCATACCCTGTACATTATTTTGTACTGACGCCCCATTGCCTTGGGAGTGCTGCATTCATGCATACAAGTCTCGACAGACGACCCAGTAGACCTCCTCAGCAGCAGGATTGACTTCTATCTGATTGGCTAGCCCCTTTTCTCCAGAGCTGCCAGAGTTGGGAGGTTTGTTACCTTTTGTTGTATATATCTTTATGGGTAGGCTGGGGCTCTGTCCCGCCAATCTTTACTACTCTAAGAGGCTTGCATACTAGTCTGTGGGTGGATAGCTACGTTATAGTCATACTGGCCTAGGTTGTTGCTTTGCTGTATTGTCTTGATTTATACATGCTTTCAGTTTTGGTATAGCTATCATGGTGGCCTCGACAACCCAATCAGGACTTCTGTGCTAGTTGACTATTTATTTATATGATCTCCTGGGAGTAGCTGTTTCTTTTATAGATCAGTTGACAGGGGCCTTGTCGGTCGAGGGCTTAGTTTTAAGCCGAGATATACTTGTTTGTTTCCTTGATTGCGTGTGGCTGCCATGCGCTAGTAGCAAATGGTTTAGAAGGGTCGGCTCGGGCCTGAGTTTTGACATTAGGAGCCAGTTGCGCCCCTCGAGTTTGGGGCGTGACAGATAGGGTTCGCCATGGTGGGCCAGTCGTGAAATAAGTCGGGGAAAACCCCCAATTTCCTTATTTTCTGCAAAGACATTCTTAAGAGCTAAGGGACGACCTAGGGGAATTTCTTGATAGTTTTCCACAATTTCTAGCGTTAAAGGTAAGGAAATTACTCCCCTAATCCGTATTTCAATTCCTAGATCTTAGAATCTTGGGTAATTATCATTGGGGGAGGGTTTTGGCCTGAAGTTGATGGTGGGAAAAGCCCTAGTTGTGTATTAGGATCTTGGGTTTGGCCTTGGATTGATAGTTTGATTATTATCCGGGTAAATTAGACCTTGTTTATTGATCCTTGTGTTAATTACTTGTTTATAGACCAAGAACAAGCTGAAAGACTTCGGAAAGGGAAGGCTCAAGTGTCTTAGGAGTATTCATGCTTAGTTTCGAGGTAGGTGATGGTTTGATTTCATGTTGTGTGATATATGCCGATTAATTGCTTCATTGTATGCGTGCATATATATGAATATGGAAATGTGAATAAAATCTAATAAAATGATTGTGTGTGAACAATGCATGCCATGAACCTGTTACTTGATTGTATGACTATGAGTACTGTTCATTACTGGTGTGATTGTGGTTGTGCTGATTGGATTAGGTGTCACATTCTGACACATATATTGGATTGAGTGTCACGTTCCGACACATATATTGGACTGGGTATCACGTTCCAACACATGTATATTGGATCGGGTGTCACATTCCGACACACTAACCATTTGGGCATGGGTTCCATGAGAGGACCACTTGTGATTATTACGTTCATGTTTACCTGTCATTGATATTGGGGAATTGTATATTGTTCCTAGAATGTTCTTCAGGGTGCCATGGATCCTTCTTTTATTTAGTCCATTCTTTTCAGACTTAGACTATATGCTTAGGTTGTTTATGTTTAGCTTCCGGGGTTTCACCCCCTCTTCTTAGACTTGTTGGTTAAACAGAGTTTTGGTACAATGACTTTCAGTTCTAGGGGTTTAATTTCCGCAATAGTTGTTTTGTTAGACCTTCAGAGTTTTTGGGAACTCCGTATTTTATTAAGTCATTTAAATCTGTTTCCGTATCTTTAAATGTTTAGTTTTCTGTTAATTGCTTAGTTGGGTTGTAGTAATGCTTCTCCCACCGGAGGGTTAGTGTGGGTGTCAATCATGACGATCTGGGTCGTGACAAAGTTGGTATCAGAGCCCTAGGTTCGTTGATCTAATTGTACCAAAATGAGTCTAGTAGAGTCTTGTGGAACGATATAGAGACGTCTGTATATTTCTTCGAGAGGCTACATGACTTTAGGAAATTTCTGTCTTCTTCTCCTTTCGTGCTATGACTTTATTCCAATTGGTATCTCGTGATCCAAATTGGTATCTAATCTCCTTCAATCTTCTATCTGCAGATGGCTAACACGCGATATAACAATGTTAGGCCTGTAGCTCACATCAATGAGCCAACAGAGGAGTCCGCTGCCAGAGGCCGTGGTCGAGGCAGGGGTAGGGGAAGAGGAAAGGGCAGAGGCCGAGGAAGAGTGGCACCCGCTAGGGGTGGAGCTCTGACTGAGATGTTCCTAGGGAAGAGGCCCCTCCTGCACCCCAAGAAAAGGTAAAAAAGAATGTGGAAATCAAAGACAAGGAGGATGCACATGCTGGGAATACCGGCATTCCTCCCATAGACCCAGTGTAAGCTCAACAGATCATGACCTTTTTGAAGGGGTTGGTCGGCCCCAGAGTCCTTCCCACAGTACAAACAGCTCAACCATCGGCCAACCGCCCTATTGATGTTACTGTTCCCAAGGTGGCTGGAGCACCAGACACTGATGCCTTCTTTCGTCCCCTATTGGTCCTATGATGATTGGTATTGAGCATGAGATGTTGACTAAGTTTCTGAAACTAAAGCTGCCTGCGTTTTATGGTTCTGAGAGTGAGGATGCCTATGAGTTCATTTTGGATTGTTATGAGAGGCATCACAAGTTAGGCATTGTACACCAACATGGAGTAGAGTTCGTGACCTTCCAGCTTCAAGGTGAGGCTAAGCAGTGGTGGAGGGCCTATGTGGAATGCAAATTGTCAGTCTTACCCCCACTCACTAGGACACAATTACATGCTTTGTTTCTGAAAAAGTATGTGCCCAGACTTTGAGGGATCGCAAGAAGGATGAGTTTATGGCTTTAAAACAGGATGGTATGACTATAGCTACTTATGAGGTGAAGTTCCATGCCTTGTCCAAATATGCTACACAGTTGGTGACTATAGAGGATAAGAGGATTCGTCTATTCGTCAAGGGATTAAACTCCGAGTTAAATCGTATTGTCTGTTCACATGACCTCTGCAGGTAAATTTTTTAATGAAGTGATAGACTTTGTGAAGAAAGTGGAATGAGTTCAACGTGATGGGCAGGCCAAGGCTTTGGCTAAGAAGACAAAGAGCACATGTAACTTTCATGGTTCCTACTCCAGAGGTTTAGGTAGGCCGACACTTGCAGTCCGGCCAATTCAGTCAGCCATACCCGCTTCTACAGTTGGTTACCTGGGAGCTCCACAATAGAATCTTATCCAGGATAGTCAGGGAGCCGCACCGGCGTCTGGCAGCAGGCCGTCTTTTGACCGCAGTTGTTACAATTGTGGAGAACCTGGGAACATGAGGAGAGATTGTCCCCATCCGCTCATGTCTGACCCCGACCAATAGCAGACTAGAGTAGTGGTACTAGCAGGCAACGTTAGTAATGGTAGAAGGCGTCCACAAGGTGGGCTAGGAGGAAATCAGTGAGGCAGTAAAGGCCACAGAAATAGTAATACAGGTAGAGGAGCAGTGCAGCCAGGCAAGAAGGTCTCCCGTTAAGATGGCATGGCTCAGTGTTATGCCTTTTCGGGAAAGACCGAGGTTGACCCGTTTGATGTAGTGATCACATGCACTATTATTATTTGTGACCGGATGGCTACTGTCTCGTTTGATCTGGGCTCTACTTACATATATGTGTTAGTTTAGTTTGCTTTGGGATTTGATGTGATTTGTGATCTACTTGATGCCCCCATCCATGTTTGTACACCAATTGTAGAGTCTGTCATAGTCACTCATGTCTATCGTACTTGTTCTATCTTGTTTATGGGTTTCCAGACTTGGGCTGATTTGGTTATTCTGTAATGACTGACTTTGATAGTCTTAGGCATGACTTGGTTGTCCCCCTATTACGTTGTGCTTAATTGTAATGCTAAGTCTGTGACTCTAGAGATCTCGGGTAGGGAAAAGTTAGTGTGGGAAGCAGTATACGAGCCTAAGCCAGCTAAGGTCATATCTTTCGTTTGGGCTAGGAAACTGGTGGGGCAGGGGTGTTTGGCATATTTGTCTCATATTCGGGATGTCGATGTTGAGTCTCCCTCTATTGAGTCTATTCCTGTAGTGTCTGAATTCAAGGAAATGTTTCCTACCGATTTTCCTGGTATGCCTCCGGATAGGGATATAGATTTCTGCATTGACTTGGAACCGGACACTCGCCCCATCTCCATTCCTCCTTATCGCCTGGCTCCGACAGAATTAAGAGAGCTTAAAGCTCAAATACAAGAGCTTCTTGATAAAGGTTTCATCTGTCCTAGTGCTTCCCCGTGGGGTGCTCCTGTCTTGTTTGTTAAGAAAAAGGATGGTAGTATGAGGATGTGTATAGACTACCGGCAATTGAATAGGGTCACCATTCAAAATAAGTATTTGTTGCCTCAGATAGATGATCTTTTTGACCAGTTGCAGGGCACATCATTTTTCTCTAAGATTGATCTAAGGTCTGGTTACCATCAGTTAAAGATTAGGCTTGAAGATGTACCCAAAACGACATTCAGAACCCGCTATGGGCACTATGAGTTTCTATTGATGTCGTTTGGGTTGACCAATGCGCCTGCATCCTTCATGAGTTTGATGAATAGTGTGTTTAAACCATTCATGGATTCTGTTTTTATCATCTTTATAGATGACATTTTGGTTTATTCGAAGAGTAAGGAAGAGCATGCTGACTATCTCCGTATTGTTTTGGGTGTTCTTGGAAAATAGAGGTTGTATGCCAAATTTTCCAAGTGTGAGTTTTGGTTGACTTCAGTTGCCTTTTAGGGACATGTGGTTTCAAATGAAGAGGTAATGGTAGAACCCCAAAAGATCACAATAGTCAAGAACTGGGTTCGGCCTAGCTCTGTGACTGAAGTTAGGAGCTTCGTGGGGCTTGCAAACTACTATCACCGGTTTGTGAGGAATTTTGCTTCTATCGCCACGCATTTGACAAGGTTGACTAAAGAGGAGGTGCCTTTCAAGTGGACTGATAAATGTGAAGAGAGCTTCCAGAAACTCTAGACTATTTTGACCACAACGCCTATTTTGACACTGCCGGTGAAAGGTAAAGATTTCATTGTTTATTGTGATGCTTCACATTCGGGCTTGGGTGTTGTGTTAATGCAGGAAAGAAATATCATAGCTTATGCATCACGACAACTGAAGGTGCATGAGAGAAATTACCCGACACATGATTTGGAGTTGGCAGCGGTAGTGTTTGCTCTCACGATATTACCTTTATGGTGTCAAGTGTGAGGTGTTTACTGATCATCGTAGTCTACAACATGTATTCACTCAGAAGGACCTGATTTGAGGCAGAGAAGATGGATGGAGTTACTCAGGGATTATGATGTTACCATCCAGTATCATCCGGGTAAGACTAATGTGGTGGCAGACGCACTAAGCGGGAAGATGATAAGTATGGGTAGTTTAGCTTGCTTGGGTGTGTCCAAGCGACTTTGGCCAAGGAGATTCAAACCTTGGAGTCTAAGTTCATGCAGTTGGGCATCTCAGAGAAAGGTGGGGTATTAGCTTACATTGAGATTATGCCCACTTTCATTTAGGAGATCAAGGCCAAGCAATTTGAGGATGAGAGTTTGAATGAGCTTAGAGGGAAGACAATATCTGGTAAGGCACACGATGTGGTTATTGATGTGAGAGGTGTGCTCAGTTTTAAGGGAAGAATTTGTGTTCCCTGAGTGGATGACTTGATTCAGAAGATGTTGTCAGAATCCCATGGTTCGCGGTATTCCATTCATTCGGGTGTGACCAAGATGTACCGAGATTGGGAACGACTTTATTGGTGGTATGGCATGAAGAAAGACATAGCTAAGTTTGTGGCTAAGTGCCAAAACTGTCAGCAAGTAAAGTATGAGCATCAAAGGCCTGCAAGTTTGTTTCAGCGAATGCCAATTTTGGAATGAAAGTGGGAAAGGATAGCTATGTATTTCGTGGTTGGTCTTCCCAAGACCTTGAGAAAGTTTGACTCAATTTGGGTAGTGGCTGACAAACTGAATAAGTCAGCCCACTTCATTCCAGTCAGAGTAGACTATAATGCTCACCAGTTGGCTAAGGTTTTTGTGAAAGACATAGTGAGGCTGTATCGGGTTCCTCTTTCTATCATCTCAGACCATGTACGTAGTTCACATCCAAGTTTTGGGGAAAATTGCATGAGGAGTTGGGCACTCAACTCACTTTTAGCAAAACTTTACATCCACAGACGAACGGGTAGTCATCGAGAACTATTCAAGTGTTAGAGGACATTTTGAGGGCATGTGTGATTGACTTTGGAGGGAATTGGGATAAGTTCCTACCATTGTGTGAGTTCTCCTATAATAACAGTTACCACTCCAGCATTGACATGGCACCGTTCGAGGCACTTTATGGGAGGAGATATAGATCACCCATAGGGTGGTTTGGGGCTGGAGATGTGAAACCTTTGGGGGTTGATTTGGGGAAAGAGGCTCAAGACAAGGTGAGAGTCGACCAAAAAAGTATGCAGACATTAAGGTAAGGGACATGACATTTCAGGATGGTGAACAAGTTCTTCTAAAAGTATCACCCATAAAGGGGGCGATGAGATTCAGCAAAAAGGGCAAGCTTAGTCCTTGATACATCAAGCCATTTGAGATTCTTGACTGTGTAGGGAGAGTGGCTTATAGGTTGGCTTTACCGCCTATCCTATATGGAGTCCATCCAGTATTCCATGTACCCATGTTGAAGAAGTATCATGGGGACGGAGACTACATCATAAAGTGGGACTCAGATTTGTTAGACAAAGACATTGAGTATGAGGAGGAACCCATTGCAATTCTTGATACCGATGTACGAAAGCTGAGGACCAAGGAGATAAATTCCGTGAAAGTTCAATGGAAGCATAGTCCGGTTGAGGAAGCTACTTGGGAAACCGAGAAGGACATGCGAGACAAATATCCCCAGTTTTTCGATGATTCAGGTACTACTCTACTCTTTCCTTAGCCCATTACTCCTAGTTTGTCACTTGGGGACGAGTGATAGGTAAATTGGTATCTATTGTAAAGACCTGTTCCTGTCGTTATGGAAAAGCCATTGGGGAAGGAATTTGGGCCAGAAAACTTCTGAGTAGTAACTTGGAAATTTCTAGCCTAGGCCAGACTTGGACGAAATTTGATTTAGGTGAGGTCTAGAGAAATATGGTAATGAATGGGGGATCTAATTATTAATTTGATAACATGAATGGATAGACCAGAAGTGAAGGAGCCAGTACGGCTTTACGAAATCAAATTCAGGTGAGTAAAACTCCAAAAACTGATCTTGGTGTGAAAGGGTAGTTTTAGAATGTCCCGAGTTGAAGGTGTGTTGTGAAATGGGAGCTTGGAACTCAAATTCTGAGGTTCTGTCTCCGTGCAAGCCGCTGGGGATGATTTGATTTCCTGTTGTGTTATATATGCCGGTTAGGGAAACCTCAAGTGTCTTATGAGTATTAAGGCTTGGTTTTGAGGTAGGTGATGGTTTGATTTCCTGTTGTGTGATATATGCCGGTTAATTGCTTCATTGTATACGTGCATGTATGTGAATAGGAAAATCTGAATCAAATCTAATGAAATGATTGTGTGTGAACAATGCATGCCATGAACCTGTTACTTGATTGTATGACTATGAGTACTGTTCATTATCTGTGTGATTGCGACTGTGGTTGTGGTGATTGGATCTGGTGTTACGTTTCGACACATATATTAAATCGGGTGTCACGTTCCGACACATATATTGGATCAGGTTTCATATTTTGACACATGTATAATGGATCAGGTGTCACGTTCCAACACACTATTAGTTTGGGTGTGGGTTCCATGAGAGGACCACTAGTGATTATTACGTTTATGTTTACCTGTCATTGATATTGGGAAATTGTATGTTGTTCCTAGAATGATAACTGAACTATGTATTCCGTATATGTGTACTCAGTGTGTTATAATTGCTTGTATATATCGTGCTTATAGGAGTAGCAGCGTGATCCTACCAGTACACCGTGGTTTCATGTACTGATACTGCACTTGCTCTTTCTTTGTTGAGTATATGACATCTTGAGGCAGCTACTGATAGACCTCAGTTAGGAAAGTATTTACTCCGACCTAATTCGAGGGTGAGCCAATTCTTGAGGGTGCCATGGATCCTTCTTTTGTTTAGTCCATTCTTTTCGGACTCAAACTATATGTTTAGGCTGTTTATGTTTAGCTTTTGGGGTTGCACCCCCTTTTCTTAGACTTGTTGGTTAAACATGGTTTTAGTACAATGACTTTCAGTTCTAGGGGTTGAATTTCTGCAATAGTTGTTTTGTTAGACCTTCAAAGTTTATGGGAACTCTGTATTTTATTTAGTCATTTAAACCTGCTTCCGTATCTTTATATGCTTAGTTTTCTATTAATTGCTTAGTTGGGTTGTAGTAATGGTGTTTCCACTGGAGGGTTAGTGTGGGTGCCAATCACGACGGTCTGGGTCGTGACAACTGAAATATCATCAAATCCTACGCAAACCTAGAGCCTTAACATGTATTTCAAACAAGTCTGTAGAGATGACCTTCGTAAAAGGATCATCAATCATTTCACGTGTAGGAATGTATTGCAAAGTTATTTCTCTAGTTGCCACTACGTCTCTTAAAAAGTTATACTTGATGTCAATATGTTTGGTCTTGCTGTGATACCCCGAATCCTTCGTGTATGCGATAGCCACTTGACTATCACAATATAGAATCATGGGACCCTTAGAATTCTTCACAATACTCAAATGCTCAAAGAATCTCTTTAACCAAACAACTTCTTGTACTGTAGATGCACAAGCCATAAATTTAGATTCCATGGTTGAAAGAGCTGTGCATGTTTGCTTCTTACTTTTCCATGAAATAGCACCACCATTTAGTAAGAAAGCATAATCGGATGTTGATTCTCTATCATTCCGATCACAACCCATCAACATCTGTATAACCTCTTACGAATAAATCAGATCCACTATAACACAATGTATAATCCGCAGTTCCTTCAGGTATGTGAATATTCTCTTTACTGCTTTCCAATGATCTCTTCTAGGATTGGATTGATACCTGCTAACTAGATTCACGACATAACAAATGTTTGGGCGAGTAAACATCATAGCATACATCAAACTCCCGACAACACTAGAATAAGGGACTTGAGACATGTCTTCCTTTTCTTTTTCAGTCTTTGGACACATTTCAAGGCTCAAAGTTTCACCCCTTGCTACAAGAGTATCTCTGGATTTGCAACTATTCATTGGAAAATGTTCCAATATTTTATTTATATAATTTTCTTTAGATAAATTGAAAAATTTCTTGGAACGATCTCTTTGGATCTTAACACCCAATATATAGTCCGGTTCACCCATATCTTTCATATCAAATGATTTTGAAAGCCATGACTTGACAGTTTTCACATACTCTAAATTATTTCCAGCTAATAAAATATCATCTATGTAGAGAGAAAGAGTTACAAAATTCTCATTGGACTTTTTCACATAGATGCAATGGTCTTCATCGATTATGGTGAAATCAAATGACATCACCTCCTTATGAAATCTCAGGTACCACTGTCTTGCTTTAGGCAATAAATTGATCTTTTCAATTTACTAACATTCTTTTCTTGGCCTTTAACAACAAAACCTACTGGCTGTTCCATGTAGATTTCCTCGTTTAATTCTCCATTGAGAAAAGCGGTCTTCACATCCAGTTGATGTAATTCTAGATCTAAACGTGCAACAATAGTTAAAAGTAATCGTATGGAGGTAAACTTTACAACTGGTGAAAACGTTTCCTCATAGTCTATTCCAACTTCTTGAGTAAAACCTTTTGATACCAATCATGCTTTGTGTCTTTCTATTGACCCATCCGATTTGCGTTTAACTTTGAGAATCCATTTATTCTTAATAGCTTTACGTTCCTTAGGAAGGTCAACTAGATCCCAGACTTTGTTGGTTTTTATGGACTCCAATTCTTCTTTCATTGCATTTAACGATTTGCCCCTTTTAGGGAATGATAAGGCCTCACTTATAGAATTAGGTTAATCCAATACTGCAGGAGATACCAAGAAAACATAATCCTCAATATCATAAGATCATTCAGGTACACCTTTTCTTGTACTCTTACGTAATTAAATTTCAGATTCTTCTATAGGATTTTGAGATTCATAACTCCCACTTGGACCAGGAATCATTTCTTGATCATTTGAGTTATCAAGTATATCTGACGACACTACCTGATCTTCTGAATTCAACATTTCGTAGAGAGGCTCACCTTCATCTATTTCACACTTTTTAGGAAAATCATTTTCCAAAAATTTGACATCTTGTGATACAATTTCAGTAATACTTCCATCCTCTAGTTCATCAATGAACACATACCCTTTGGAGTGTTCAGAGTACCTTATTATAAAGATACATTTCTTTCCTTTTGGACTTAATTTACCAAACTCACCAAAATGATCTTTAATATATGCTGCACAACCCCACAGTCGTAGATCATTTAAGTTTGTTTTATGACTAGTCCAAAGTTTGTAAGGAGTGGAAGACACTGATTTAGAAGGTACTTTGTGCAATATGTGGGCCGCAGTCAATAATGCATCTCCCAGAAAGATATAGATAAATTTTCCCGCGCCATCATTGACCTAGTCATGTCCAATAATGTTCTATTCCTTCTTTCAACTACACCATTTTGTTGGGGTGTGTAAGGAGTTAACTGTCTGATAATACCCTTTTCCAGTACATAATTCTTCAAATTATTTTGACAAATATTCACGTCCTCGATCAGTTCTTAGAGCCTTTATGCTTTTATCTAATTGATTTTCAACTTCATTCATATATATTTTAAAGCACTCAAGTGCTTTGGATTTATGATAAATCAAATATACATAACCAAAACGTGTGAAATCATCAATAAATATAATGAAGTATGTAGCACCAGACCTTGCCTTCCATTGGACCACAAATATCATAATGAATTAATTGAAGTGGAAACTCGGCTCTTTTAGCCTTTCAAAATGGTTTACACGTAATCATTCCAGCAAGACAATTTTCACAAGTTGGCATATCTATTTTGGTGAAAGAACATTAATTGTCCTTCCTTTGCCAATCTATTCATTCGATCTTGCCCTATATGACCTAATCTTGAATGCCATGTAATAATATCAATATCATTGTTACTTGAATAACATGTCATTACACAACGGTCAACATAATAGCATAAGTTGAAGGATTACAATCTAAAATGATAAAATGATCATAACGAAGTCCAAAACCATATAAAAAATTATCTAGAGTTATTCTAACACTATTACGACTAAAAAAATCAAACCAACATCTAAAAGAACAGACACAGATACTAAGTTTCGTCAAATCTCTAGAGCATATAGGACATCATGAAACATTAAAGAACGGCACCACACAAGTCCACTTTGCAAGAAACAAACTTATTCAAGTTCTTTTTCCCAAAGAAGTCCCGCTCCGACCGCCCGACGAGTCATCTACTTAAAAGGACCCTCCCCGCAGTCTGCCCTTCCTTGAATTATTCGGTCATGAAATAATTATTGAATACAAGTGCCTATCCCCTTGACTTCTAGTTTGGCATTATTTCCTTTGTAGATCCACCTTGATTTAGATGAAACTCCACAAACGCTTCTCGATCTCAACTCACGTGGTCGGTGGATCTAGAGTCTACAATCTACATAGGATAAGATTCAATTAGTAAAGAAGTGCTAGAGACATATGTAGCAATTAGAGATGAGTTCAGAAATGCTACCTTTTTCGGCTCAGTACATTCACGAGCAAAATTCCCCAGCACTTGGCAATTGTAGCACTTCAGTTTGCTCTTGTCTCTCTTCTTAAAATCTGTTTTCCATTCTTGGAATTTTACTTTTTCTTTTTCTTAGAGGTCCTTCTCCAGTCTCTTTGTCTTTTCCATTTCCTTTCCAATTCTTCTTGCGTTTGAAGCCTGAAGATTTAGTACCACTTGACTCCGCCACAAAGACATTAGAAGCAGCTTTAGCAGCACCATGCCGCTCATCTTCAAGTTCAACATGACGAGCAACATCAGAAAATGTTTTGATGCTATCATTATGGGTAACGTTGACCTTTGAATGTTTCTGATTAATAGGAAAAGACTAAATCACTGCCTGAACTTGTTGCTCATCTGAAAGAATATGGCCAACACTCTTGAGTTGAGCTATCATGTTTGACATCATCCTAATATGTTGTTTGACATTTTGATCATGACGTTTCTTATAAGTGTCAAATTTGATAGTCAATTGTCGAAGGCGGGTTACTGATGTACCCCTATATGTTCCTCGTAGATGTGCCCACATAGCATGAGCAGTAGAAAATTCCTCACATTCACGTATGAGGTCATCAACCACAGAACTAACTTTTATTCCGCATGCAACGGAATTAGCCTTTTTCCAAGCTTTATAAGCTTCAAGGTCTCTTCTGTGTTGTGCAGTATTTTCCTCTTATGGTTGATACAAAACATGATTTATACCTTCTAGAACATTTTTTTCTTTCAGTACATACCATATTTTACGACTCCATATGTCGTAGTTGTCACCGTTCAGTTTTTCGCCTTTGTTTAAGTCAGCTATTATGCTTTTTGATGCCATTTCTGTTTTGAGAGATAATAAGGCAAGAATTCTAAATCAATTTTGCATGTGACATACACATTCAAGAAAATTAATTCATAAAGGTTTCATATTTAGTGTAAAATCGAAAAGACACATAAGCATCCAATCATCATCTACAAACTAAATATTTAATCAAAATTTGACATTAATTTCTTAATGTGTATCCTAATATATTTTAGGCCATAATTACAAGGATTTATATATCTAACAATTAACACCATATGATAATGCATAAAAGAATAAAAACACACCTATCAAGAATAGGATGAAACACATATATTCATATAAAAACATAATCAAAGATGTTCATTACATAATATGTAAAATCAAAATAAATACTGATATACTAGGCTACGATTCTATGTGATCACACTAACCATCTAGCTTCAAGATTCACTGTGAACCTCCATAATGGTTCATTAGGACCAAATTTATGATAGATGTCTGCTAGTTCCTTCTTTCAATAATCTGGTAAGGAATTATACAGAATACCTAATCCAACGTAGTCCTCAACATATATGTAATAGTCATAAATTAGATTAGTTTCAATCCAAAGTTTTTCGAGGAAATTAGGTAATTGGTCAGTCAAGCCCATGTTGATATTTTTGAAGTCTTCAAATAATCTTTTACCTTCTCTTTTACATGCTCTTTTATCTGTGTTCAGTTTTTGCAGTATCCTTGAGTCATTTCTTATGACTTCTGGCTTCGAATCTGAATCATTTTCTATTTTGATCCTTTTGTGTTGCATCCTTCTACCATTTCTTGTTGCTCCACTATTAATATCACTCCCACTTGGAGCAATTTGAGCATGTTCCTGTTCAGCCATATTTGAAATGGGAAGAAAAAAAATCAGAAATATGGTTAAAGACCATTTAATGCGACAACATATCTCACAAAATTCTGGTAGAAGGCAAATGGATTTATTAAAAAAAAGAGTTTATTCGTAAGAGAATTATTACAAGATCAATTTAATTATTTTCCAAACCCATGATATATTTTCACACATATATAAACATATGGTTATTAAAATAAATAAATACAAAGTTTGTAACCTAAAAGGTTTTGACTAGACCAAAAACAAATAATAAATTTATTACATAAATTTCACATGTCTTGATTAAGAAAATCTTTTTATTTTTAATTTATATCCATTGTATAGTACAATAATTACTATCTTAAGTAAATAGAAAAGAATGTCACATCAAATGACAAAAGAATAATTTTAAATGACTAAAATTATCTAGCAAAACAGAAGCAACCCACGTTTTTTTCTTAAAATTTTAAGGCTTCTATAGTACTATAATAAATGCAAGTGTACTAGTCTCCTTATTCTAAAAGGACATCGTATTTAATGTGTTTTTTTGACATTTTCCAACAAAGAAAGTAAAAAAAGTCAACAAAAAAAATAACACTCCTATTCACTTTACAACTCTAATCTTATATTTAGATTAGATGAAAAACTCAAAAAAAAAAAATGCCTTTTTACGAGAAGAGAAAAAACTTTTCTTCTTCTCTATCCAAAACAGAAAAAGAATTTGATCACTTTTTCTTGCTTCCCCAACATATAAAAAACCAAACACTTCATCGTCAAACACTAAGTTGAAGAATAGAAGGTATGTTCTTAGATATACAATCAAATTCAATTTTTTTAATTCTTTCAAATGAGTTCTAATTAACGATAGTTTCATAAAAAAAATGTACTGATCTTCATATATATAT
Source organism: Solanum acaule (assembly GCA_036250505.1). NCBI lineage: Eukaryota > Viridiplantae > Streptophyta > Magnoliopsida > Solanales > Solanaceae > Solanum > Solanum acaule. The sequence goes on from JAJOOR010023799.1 coordinate 15,054, forward strand.
TCTTAACACAAGATTATTTTTATAACAATAATTAGTACATAATTTCAAGAAATATTACATAATCATTGAGCAATTAATGATGGCTCTAATACCATTGTAAGAATATAGAGCAAAATCGACGACTTGTGTACCTTAATTTTGTAGCGAAAGTCGAAGATTTTGCTACTTTGACAGGATTGCATTCAAGTCCCTCTTTTAATCACTAGGAAACAAAGTTTGATTCACAAACTAAATGTCCTTTTATGTTGGATGTCTTTGATCTAAGAATGATATTGTTTACTATTCTTGTTTATGTTCTTTGTGTCTTTTTTTTTTCTTTTTTTGAAGAGCATAAAACTTTTATTTAAATTAAGGGATTGTGTACGTTGGAGCAGTTACTATGTAACTGTTCCCCCCTTATTTTAAATTAACACTTATCTTCTTTTTTTCTCTTTTTTTTTACAGATAGCAACTTCAGGTCGGGTCGATCCACATGGGCGATCGACGACCCAAAACTTACAGTATGATTTATGACATTATAGTTTTAATATCAAACTAAGATATGTTACTCCTCCATTAGTGAAGGAGATTCATTGAATAATGATATTAAATTAACGATAATGTGAGGGTCTATATGCTTGCTTTTTCCCCAGAAAAACAACAATATCCTCCTATAATATAATAATTAACTTAATTAATTTATATATTTAAACTACTCATTAACACCTACTCAACAAAGTAATGAATTAATAATCATTTTTTAAATAAAATGATTATTAAAAATTACAACTTATATATATATATATAATTCTTTTAGATTTATGTGAGTTTACAATGAAAATAAAAATAAACCGACATTTAAAATTAAATTTATTCATTTAATACTACGGTGTGTGTATATATAGTTCCTTAAAATTTACTTGAGTTTAAAAAAAATAAATATAAATGATATTTAATTGAAAATCACTAAATATAGTTATTACAAAATAGTAAATCAAGCTTTCTTATCCCCATTTAATAGCAAATATAACCTTACTGTTTATCACATATAAGGTTTGTTCATCTTATGATAATTAAATTAATTGATTTTCTGTAATTGTTACAATCCTAATAATAATTAAATATTTGTAATTGTTATTTGTTACAATCCTAACAGTAATGAAATATCTTTAATTACCCGTTGAAATTTTTAAAATTAAAAATAAGGATATAATTGTAACGACCTGTTCCCGTCGTTATGGAAAAACCAATGGGGAAGGAATTAGGGCTAGAAAACTTGTGAGTACTAACTTGGAAATTTCTCGCCTAGGCCAGACTTGAACGAAATCTGAGTCAGGTGAGTCTAGGGAATTGTGGTAATGGATGGGGGATTATATTATGAGTTTGATCACGTGAGTGGATAGCCAATACGTTAAGGAGCTTGTACGACTTTACAGAGTCAAATTCAGGCGAGTAGAACTCTTGAAACTGATCTTGGCATTAAAGGGTAGTTTTAGAACGTAAAGGGTTGAAGGTGTGTTGAAAAATGGGAGCTTGGAACTCAAATTCCGAGTTTCTGTCGTCCTGCAAGCCACCGGGGCGGGGTTAATTTCGCCAAGGCGGGATGGGGCCCGCTGTGGCGGGGCAGTCGCGACAAATCGGAGAAAAACCATAAAAACATTATTTTCTGCAAAACTTCGTTCTTAAGAGCTTAGGGACAACCCAGGGCAGTTTCTTATCAAATTCCCATGAATTCTCGCGCTAAAGGTAAGTTAATTACTACCCTAATTCGTATTTCAATTCATAGAACTTAGAATCCTTGTTAATTATTGTTGGGGGAGGGTTTTGTCCTGAAGTTGATGGTGGAAAAAGCCCTAGTTGAGCATTAGGAACATGGGTTTGGCCTTAGGTTGATATTTTGTTATAATCTGGGTAAATTAGCCCTTGTTTATTGATCCTTGCATTAATTAATTGTTTTAGACCAAGAACAAGCTGTAAGACTTCGAAAAGGGAAGGCTCAAGTGTCTTAGTAGTATTTAGGCTTGGTTTTGAGGTAAGTGATGGTTCGACATCCTGTTGTGTTATATATGCTTGTTAATTGCTCCATTGTATGCCTGCATTTATGTGAATAGAGAAACATGAATCAAATATAAGGAAATGATTAAGTATGAACAATTACATGCTATGAACTTGTTATTTGACTGTGTGACTATGTGCACTTTTCATTATGGGTGTGATTGTGATTGTGGTTGTGCTGATTTGACTGGTGTCACATTCAGACACATATATTGGATCGGGTGTCACGTTTCGACACATATATATATTGGATCGGGTGTCACGTTCCGACACACTAACAGTTTGGGTGTGGGTTCTATGAGAGAACCACTTGTGATTATTACATTCATATTTACCTGTCATTGATATTGGGAAATTGTATGTTACTCCTAAAATGATAATTGAATTATGCATTCTGTATATGTATGTTTACTGTGTTGTAATTACTTGCTTATATTTTGCTGATTGGAGTAGTCGCGTGATCCTACTAGTACACTGTGGTTTCGTGTACTTATACTACAATTGATCTTTCTTTGCTGAGTATAGGGCATCTTAAGGCGGCTACTGATAGACCTCAGCCAGGAGATCATTCACCGAGATCGGATTCGAGGGTGATCCAGTTCTTTCAGGCTGCCATGGATCCATCATTTGTTTTAGTCTATTCTTTTCGGACTCAGACCAGATGTTCAGACAGTTTACTTATGTATAGCTTACGGGGTTGCACCCCATTTTTCTTAGACTTTTTTATTAGTAGAGTTTTGGTACAATGACTTTCTGGTTCTAGGGATTGAATTTCCGCGAGGGTTATGCTTTGTTGTTTTGTTAAACTTTCGGAGTTTATGGGAACTCCATATTTAATTTGTCATTTAAACCCACTTTCGTATCTTTAAATGGTTTAGTTTCTTAAGTTGCTTAGTCGATTTGTGGTAGTGGTTCTCCCATTGAAGGGTTAGTGTGGGTGCCAATCACGGTGGTCTGGGTCATGACAAGGTTGGTATCAGAGCCCTAGGTTCGTTGATCTCATTGTACCAAAATGAATCTAGTAGAGTTTTGCGAAATGATACAGAGACATGTACTTTTGTTCGAGAGGCTACAAGACTTTAGGAAATCTCTCCGTCATCTTCTCCTTTTGTGCTATGACTTGATTCCAATTGATATCTGGTGATCCAAATTGGTATCTAATATTTCATTCTTCTATGTATAGATGGTTAACATGTGATACAACAATGTCAGGCTCGTAGATCCCATCAATGAGCTAACAGAGGAGCCCACAACAAGAGGTCGTGGCTGAGGCATGGGTAGAGGAAGAGAAAGGGGCAGAGGCCGAGGAAGGGTAGCACCTGCTAGGGGTGAAGCCCCAGATGAGAATGTTTCCAGGGAAGAGGCCCCTTCTGCACCCTAAGAAGATGTGGAAGAGAATGTAGAGATCGAAGACGAGGAGGATGTTGGACCAGAGGAGGACGCACGGGCTGAGACTATAGGTTTTCCTCTCTTAGATCCAGTGGTAGCAGATCATGACTTTTCTGAAGGGGTTAGTCGACTCTGGAGTCCTTCCCACAGTGCAAGCTGCTCATTCTCCAGTCAACCACTCCATTGTTGCTACTGTCCTCAAGGTGGATGGAGCATTAGACACTGATGCCTTCTTCCGTCCTCTATTGGGTCCTTTGATGATTGGTACTGAGCATAAGATGTTGACGAAGTTTCTGAAGCTGAAGCCGCCTGTGTTCAATGGTTCTGAGAGTGAGGATGCCTATGAGTTCATTTTGGATTGCTATGAGAGGCTTCACAAGTTAGGCATTGTACACCAATATGGAGTAGAGTTCATGACCTTCCAGCTTCAAGGTGGGGCTAAGCAGTGGTTGAGGGCCTTTGTGGAATACAGATCGCCAGTCTTGCCTCCACTCACGTGGACGTAGTTCCATGCTTTGTTTCTGGAGAAATATGTGCCCCAGACTTCGAGGGATCGTAAGAAGGATTAATTCATGGCCTTGGAGCAGGGTGGTATGACTGTAGCTGCTTATGAGGCAAAGTTCCATGCCTTGTCCAGATATTCCACACAGTTGGTGACTATAGAAGAGGAGAGGATTCATCTATTCATCAAGGGATTGAACCCCGAGTTACAAGTATTGTCTATTCACATGACCTCTAAAGGTAAAAGTTTTAATGAGGTGATAGACTTTGTGAAGAAAGTGGAAGGAGTTTGACGTGATGGGTATGCCAAGGCTTTGGCTAAGAAGCCCAAGAACACATGTAACTTTCATGGTTCCTACTCCAAAGGTTCAGGTAGGCCGACGATTGCAGCCCGACCAATTTAGTCAGCCCTCCCCGCTTCTATAGGTGGTTACTCGGGAACTCCATAGCAGAATCCCATTCAGGATAGTTAGGGAGCCGCACCTGCGTTTGGCAGCATACCGTCTTTTGACCGCAATTGTTACAATTCTTGAGAACCTGGACATATGAGGAGAGATTTTCCACATCCGTGTATGCCTGACCCCGTGCAGCAACAGGCCAAAGCAGTGGTAATAATGGATGAGAAAGTCCACAAGGTGGGCGAGGAGGAAATTAGCGAGGCTGTGGAAGATGGGGAAATGGTAATACACGTAGAGGAGCAGTACAGCCAGATAAGGAGGTTGCCCGTCAAGATGACAAGGCTCAGTTTTATGCCTTTTCGGGCAAGACCGAGGCTGAAGCATCTGATGCAGTGATCACATGTACTATTCTTGTTTGTGACCGGATGGCTACTGTTTTGTTTGATCCGAGTTCTTCTTATTCATATGTGTCAGTTTAGTTTGCCTTGGGATTTGATGCAGTTTGTGATGTGCTTGTTTCCCCCATCCATGTTTCTACCCCAGTTGGAGAGTTTGTCATAGTCACTCATGCTGTCCTGTTTATGGGTTTTCAGACTTGGACTGATTTGGTTATTTTGGATATGACTGACTTTGATATAATCTTAGGCATGACTTGATTGTCCTCCTATTATGTTGTGCTTAATTGTAATGCTAACTCTGTGACTTTAGAGATCTTGGGTAGGGAAAAGTTAGAGTGGGAAGGGGTGTACAAGCCTAAGCCAGCTAAGGTTATATCTTTCGTTCAGGATAGGAAACTAGTGGGGTAGGGGTGTTTAGCATATTTAGCTCATATTCAGGATGTTGATGTTGAGTCTCCCTCTATTGAGTCTATTCCTGTAGTGTCTGAATTCAAGGAAGTGTTTCCTACCAATTTTCTTGGTGTGCCTCTGGATAGTGATGTAGATTTCTGCATTGAGTTGGAGCCGGGCACTCACCCCATCTCCATTCTTCCTTATCGCATGACTCCGGTAAAATTGAGAGAGTTTAAAGCTGAAATCTCGGAGCTTCTTGATAAAGGTTTCATCCGTCCTAGTGCTTCCTCTGGGGTGTGCATGTCTTGTTTGTTAAGAAGAAAGATAGTAGTATGAGGATATGCATACGCTATCGACAGTTGAATAGGGTCACCATCCGGAATAAGTATCAGTTGCCTCAAATAGATGATCTCTTTGACCAGTTGCAGGGTGCATCAGTTTTCTCTAAAATTGACCTAAGATCTGGGTACCATCAATTAAAGATTAGGTCCGAGGATGTACATAAAACGACATTCAGGACTCGCTATGGGCAATAAGAGTTCTTAGTAATATCATTTGGGTTGACCAATTTGCTTACAACCTTCATGAGTTTGATGAATGGTGTGTTTAAACCATTACTGGATTCTTTTGTTATCATTTTTATTGATGACATCTTGGTTTATTCGAAGAGTAAGGAAGAGCATGCCGACCATCTTCATTTTGTTTTGTGTGTCCTTGGAAAACAGAAGTTGTATGCAAAATTTTCCAAGTATGAGTTCTGGTTGGCTTCAGTTGCCTTTTTGGGGCATGTGGTTTCAAAGGAAGGAGTAACGACAGATCCCCAAAAGATCAAATCAGTCAAGAACTGGGTCCGGCCTAGCTCTGTGACTGAAGTTAGGAGTTTTGTGGGGATCGTCAGCTACTACCGACGGTTTGTGAAAAAAATTGCTTCATCACCACGCATTTGACAAGGCTGACCCAAAAGGAGGTGTCTTTCGAGTGGACTGACAAATGTGAAGAGAGCTTCCAAAAGCTCAAGACTCTTCTGAACACAACACCTATTCTGACACTGTCGATGGAAGGTAAATATTTCATTATTTATTATGATGCTTCATATTTGGGCTTTGGTGCTGTGTTGATGCAGGAACGGAATGTCATAGCTTATGCATCGCGACAGTTGAAGGTGCATGAGAGAAAATACCCGACGCATGACTTGGAGTTGGCAGTTGCAGTGATTGCTCTCAAGATATGGCGGCATTACCTTTGTGGAATCAAGTGTGAGGTGTTTATTGATCATCGTAGTCTACACCATGTATTCACTCAAAAGGACCTGAATCTGAGACAACGAAGGTGAATGGAGTTACTCAAGGATTATGATGTTACCATCCAATATCATCTGGGTAAGTCTAATGTGGTGGCAGACGTATTAAGCTAGAAGATGGTGAGTATGGGTAGTCTAAAAGACCTTTGGCCAAGGAGATTCAGACCTTGGAGTCTAAGTTCATGCAGTTGGGCATCTCAGAGAAAGGTGGGGTGTTAGCCGACATTGAGGGTAGGCCCACATTCATTGAGGAGATCAAGGCCAAGCAGTTTGAGGATAAGAGTTTGAATGAGCTCAGAATGAAGACAGTGTTTGACAAGGCACAAGACGCGGCTCTTTATGCGAGTGGTGTGCTCAGTTTTAAGGGATGAATTTGTGATCCCCGAGCAGATGACTTGATTCAGAAGATGTTGACAGAATTTCATGGTTTTTGGTATTCCATTCATCCGGGCGTGACCAAGATGTACCGAGATTTGAAATGACTTTATTGGTGGCCTGGAATGAAGAAAGACATAGTTGAGTTTGTGTCTAAGTGCCAAAACTGTCAGTAGGTAAAGTATGAGCACCAAAGGCCTGCATGTTTGTTTCAGCGAATGCCAATTCCTGAATGGAAGTGGGAAATGATAGGTATGGATTTCATGGTTGGTCTTCCCAAGACCTTGGGGAAGTTTGATTCCATTTGGGTGGTGGTTGACAGACTGACTAAGTAAGCCCACTTCATTCCAGTCAGAGTAAACTATAATGCTCAAGAGTTGGCTAAGGTTTATGTGAAGGAGATACTGAGGTTGCATGGGGTGTCCCTTTCCATCATCTCGGACAGTGGTACGCAATTCACATTTAAGTTTTGGGGAAAATTGCATGAGGAGTTGGGCACTCTACTCACTTTTAGCACAACCTTACATCCACAGACGGATGGGCAATCAGAGAGAACTATTAAAGTGTTAGAGGACATGTTGAGGGTATGTATGATTGACTTTGGAGGGCATTGGGATAAGTTCCTACCTTTGTGTGAGTTCTCCTATAATAACAGTTACCACTCCAGCATTAACATGGCATCCTTCGAGGCACTTTATAGGAGGGGATGTAGATCACCCATAGGGTGGATTGAGGCTGGAGATGTGAAACCTTTGGGGTTTGATTTGGTGAAAGATGTTCAGGATAAGGATAGAAACATCCAAGCTAAGATTCTAGCAGCCCAGAGTCGATAAAAAAAGTATGCGGACCGTAAGGTAAGGGACATGACATTTCAGGCTGGTGAGCAAGTTCTTCTAAAAGTGTCACCCATAAAGGGGGTGATGAGATTCAACAAGAAGGGCAAGCTTAATCCTCGATACATCAGGCCATTTGAGATTCTTGACTGTGTAGGGCCAGTGGCTTATAAGTTGGCTTTACCGCCTAGCCTATCTAGAGTCCATCTAGTGTTTCATGTGTCTATGTTGAAGAAGTATCATGGGGACAGAGATTACATCATAAAGTGGAACTCAGTTTTGTTAGACAAAGACCTTCAGTATGAGAAGGAACCAGTTGCGATTATTGATCGCGATGTCCGGAAGCTAAGGACCAAGAAGATAAAGTCCGTAAAAGTTCAATGGAAGCATCGTCCGGTTGGGGAAGCTATCTGGGAAACCAAGAAGGACATGCGAGACAAGTATACCCAGTTGTTCTATGATTCAGGTACTTCTCGACTCTTGACTTAGCCAGTTCTCCTAGTTTATCACTCAGGGATGAATGATAGGTAAATTGATATCTATTGTAATGACCTGTAGCCATCGTTATGGAAACGCTAATGGGGAAGAAATTGGGGCCAGAAAACTTCTGAGTAGTAACTTAGATATTTCTCGCCTAGGCCAGACTTGGACGAAATCTGAGTAACGTGAGGTCTAGGGCAATTTGGTAATGGATGTGGGATTTAATTATGAGTTTGATCACATGAGTGGATAGCAAGACGTTAAGGAGCCTGTAAAACTTTACATAATCAAATTCGGGGGAGTAGAACTCCTGAAACTGATCTTGGCGTGAAAGGGTAGTTTTAGAACATTAAAGGTTGAAGGTGTGTTGCGAAATGGGAGCTTGGAACTCAAATTCTGAGTTTCTGTCCGTGCAAGCCGCCGGGGAGGGGTTAATTCCACCAGGGCGGGATGGGGCCCGCTGTGGCGGGACAGTCGCGACTTAAACAGGAGAAAAACACCAAAAAATGTTATTTTCTACAAAACTTTGTTCTTAAGAGCTAAGGGACGACCGAAGAAAGTTTCTTATCAAATTCCCACAAATTCTCGCGCTAAAGGTAAGTTAATTACCCCTCTAAATCGTATTTCGATTCTTAGAACTTAGAATCCTTGTTAATTATCGTTGGGGGAGGGTTTTGGCCTGAAGTTAATGGTGTGAAAAGCCCTAGTTAAGCATCAGGATCATGAGTTTGGCCTTGGGTTGACATTTTGTTATAATCCGGGTAAACTAGGCCTTGTTTATTGATCCTTTCATTAATTAATTGTTTTAGACCAAGAACAAGTAGCAAGACTCCGGAAAGGGAAGGCTCAAGTGTCTTAAGAGTATTCAGGCTTGGTTTCAAGGTAGGTGATGGTTCGACTTCATGCTGTATTATATATGCTTGTTAATTGCTCCATTGTATGCATGTCTGTATGTGAATAGAGAAAAATTAATCGAATCTAAGGAAATGATTAAGTAGGAACAATTACATGCCATGAACTTGTTACTTGACTGTGTGACTATGTGCACTGTTCATTATGGGAGTGATTGTGACTGTGGTTGTGCTGATTGGACCGGGTGTCACGTTTCGACATATATATTGGACTGGGTGTCACGTTCCGACACATATATAAATTGGATCGGGTGTCACGTTCTAACACACTAACAATTTGGGTGTGGGTTCCGTGAGAGAACCACTTGTGATTATTACATTCATATTTACCTGTCATTGATATTGGGAAATTTTATGTTGCTCCTAAAATGATAATTGAATTATGCATTCTGTATATGTGTGTTTACTCTATTGTATTTACTTGCTTATATTTCGCTGACCGGAGTAGCCGCGTGATCCTACCAGTACACCGTATTTTCGTGTACTGATACTGCATTTGCTCTTTCTTTGTTAAGTACAGGGCATCTTCAGGCGGCTACTGACAGACCTCAGCTAGGAGATCATTGACTGAGACCAGATTCGAGGGTGAACCAATTCTTTCAGGCTGCCATGGATCCATCATTTGTTTCAGTCCATTCTTTTCGGACTCAGACTAGATGTTAAGACAGTTTACTTATGTATAGCTTTCGGGGTTTCACCTCCTTTTTCTTAGACTAGTTGATTAGTAGAGTTTTGGTACAATGACTTTCAGGATCTAGGGGTTGAATTTCCGCAAGGGTTATGCTTGATTGCTTTGTCAAACTTTCGGAGTTTTTGGGAACTCCATATTTAATTCGTCATATAAACCTGCTTCTGTATCTTAAATGATTTAGTTTCTTAAGTTGCTTAGTCGGGTTGTGGTAGTGGTTCTCCCACTGGAGGGTTAGTGTGGGTGCCAATCACGGCGGTCTGGGTCGTGACAATACATTACAAACAATATATATATATATATATCTTGACATTATCTTTCCCACTAAATTGCACATTAAAAAAATAATGCAAAGGAAAAAAATCAATTTCTTTTAACTGTACATTAACTTCCTATTTCTATTTTATCTAAAATAATAATAATAAAGGTTAAAATCTATAAAACTTCAACATATAAACTAGATTATTCAATTATGAATATAAATAGTACATATTCTTAAGTAAACATATTAATATTAATTTTGAATTTAGTTAATGTAAAATTTAAAATTAACTTTTTTAAAATATGATTAATTGTCCATATATTAAACTGTACATCAAAAAAATAATGAAAAATAAATAAACCCAAAAATTCCTAATACTCATATTAACTTTCCACGTCATTTATTTTTTGCTTTCTTAAAAATAATGAAAAAATTTGACATTTAATTTAACTGAAAAGAAAAACAATTAATACTTAAAAAAATAGACACGTTGAATCAACATTCTTCCCAAAAAAAAAATGAAATTGGAATGGTTCCACAAATTTATACTCACAATTACTGAAAAATAAATTAGAAAATAAAAAATCAATTTCCAACAAAAGAATTAAAAAAAAAAACTAGACAGTTATTTTTACAAAGTAAAAATTTAGGTGAGTTTATAATTAAAAAAAAAATTGATATTTATTTGAAAACTCACTAAATATTATGGTTACTACAAAATAGTAAATCAAGGTTTTTGCTATCCCTTTTTAATAGTAACTATAAAACAATAATGAAATACCTTTAATTACCGCTTGAACTTATAAAACTAATTAAAAAGAAATATATATATATAAAAAAAAAAACTTCCCACTTCTATTTTATCTAAAAAAAGGATTAAAGTCAATAAAACTTCAACATATAAATCATATTATTTAATTATGAATATGAATAGTACATATTCTTAAGTAAACATATTAATATTAATTTATAATTTAGTTAAATTAAAATTCAACTTCAAAATTAACTTTTTAAAAGATGGTTAACTGCCCCTTTATTAAACTCCACATTAAAAAAAATGAAAAATAAATAAACGAAAAAATTCCTAATATTCATATTAACTTCCCATATTATTTATTTTTTGCTTTCTTAAAAAATAATAATCAAATTTTGATATTTAGTTTAATTGAAAAGAAAAATAATCAATACTTTAAAAGAACACTTTTAATTCATGTTCTTCCAAAACAAAAATTGGAATGGTTCCACAGATTTATACTCACAGTTACTTAAAAAAAACTAGAAAATAAAAAATTAATGTGCAACAAAAATAAAAATAAAAATCAGAATAGTTAAAATATAAAAATGAAACTAAACAATTATTTTTAGAAAGTAAATAAATATCTTACAATTCTATAATAGTTAGATTCATAAAAATTTAAATGAAAATTTAGAAGGTAAAAAAATCAATATCATTGGAACATGGAGGAAACGAGAGATTAAAGGGGGGCACGCAGTGGGGAAGTGAGAATTGAAAATGAAAATTTAAAATTTCATTTCATTTTCTTTAACTGTCTTCTCATAATACCTACACAAAATATAGTTTAAGTTGAAAATATCATTCAACTATAAACATTATATTGTATTAAAATAATGCATATCATTATATGATATAATTTATATATGATTTTAGAAAAATTGTAAAACAAATTTTAAAAATTTGAATAATATGCCTACAATTTGATATTCAAGTGATTAAAACTTCTTAGTTTTATGCTTAGCATCATCATAATCATAGAATTTTTCATAGTTATTTTTTATTTTAATATAACAATTAAATTTTCTTATATCTTTATTATTCTTACAAGAGAATGATATGAATAGTATGACAATATTTATGATTTTAAATAATTCACTAAAAATACATTATTGTCAAGTTTAGACAATAAACTAACCTTACATATTGATTTACTTACATAAATATTCTATATAACATATCAATGTGTTAAATGTTAACATTCACTAAAAAATTAGATGTCATCACAAAAAATGCGATCAAATCTATATATAATAGGACAAACAAAAGTGCTACATGACAGCATCCCAAAACTGTCAACCTTTCAGTTTTAAAAAAAAAAGTACTTTTAAATATAATAATTATATATTTTACAAAAAAAGACACATGTCAAGGAATGCAATTAAATTATCATTTTTTGTTAAAGAATAAATATTACAAACGCATACAAGAATATACTATTTAAGAACTTAATTAACAATATACGTATATACTTTTTTAATTTACAAAATTAGGTTTTTAATTACAAACATGACAAAATATTTAATTTTCGTTTTTTTTTATTTATATATTTTATTTTCCGATTTGTTTCCTTTTTTTGGGGGATCATGTGCTAAATTTATGAAATTGATAATTATAGTTCACTTTTTGGCTTTCCAACTATAATTATACTCTTTTATATTATCAAAATATTTAGTTTTCGTTTTTTTTTTATTTACATATTTTACTGATAC
>JAJOOR010023800.1:0-14195 GCA_036250505.1 Solanum acaule
AAGAATATGAAGTCAAATTTCCGAAATCATGCACGGATTTTGAGATATATGGAAATTACAATTATAGGTGTTTCCGAAGCACATTTTCGGGCATTTTTGGGGTCGTTTCAGTATTTCTCTTCCAAGTATAGTTGAGGTAGCAACTCGTTGTGACATTATTCTATCCTTTGCAGGACAAGTGTGTTTAGCAATGAATCGTCTCACTTTGAATATTTTTGACTTGTGCAATGCTGAGCATTTAATTTCCAAGTGCAATCCTCATTTACACACTGAAGGAAAAATCTGAAATGTATACAAAGTTTTATTGAATGAATACACGGATATGTATACATGAATGCAGTGTATACATGAATGTGCATTCACGTGATAAAATCCCAGTCATGATAAAAGATAATTTGATGCTCAGTTTAATTTTTTGAGTGAATGAATACATGAATATGTATACAATAATGCATTGTATACATGACTATTCAATCACGTGATAAAAACCAATCTTTTGATAATATTAATTTCAGTCAACTTGTAAAATTTATAAGTAATTGGATTCATAAAGTATACCATTTTTGAAAAGGTATACATTGTAGTAGATATCATAGATTCATATTCTACTTATACTAATTGAATAATACCTTGATGAACTTGATCTGTTCACTTTAAATTGAAACTTCATTTGAATTGCATAATTTTCAATGACAGACTTCAAAATCTTCTTATCCTTATATAGTTGACCTTCTGAGGGTACGTTAGCAGCATCACTTTCAATAATATTGCATTGTTGAAAATATGTAATCTGCCGAGCAGCCATGTCATTATATTCAGTTACACTCAAATTGTCTGCATTGGTGTTACTATGTGGTATGATTTGGGTATCGACCTCCTCATATTCTTCTCCAATAATTGAAAGTGTATGATGAATATCTATAGCTTTCCAAGTTATGCACAATGGATAGTCTTTGAAGTTTCCTGAACCTTTTTTTCAATTCGATGTATACTTGTAATCCCATAGTGTTTCGTATCCACATAGGCATAGAATTTTCATCAATTTTATAATGAAATTCAAATGAATTCAATGAAGTATCGACATTTAGATGGCTTGAAATCAAGCGAGTGAATCCGTTGAAATCAATGTTTGTTGTAATAACCACCCCATCCATGGAATAATTTACAAAATTATTTGTGCTATCCCATTCTCCGCTATGATGAATCAACACTATCAAAGACGCCATTTATTTGTTGATATTTGTAGTAGAACCTCGTTAATTTTTTATTTTTTTTGTATTGGACATAAAGTTTATGAATTTATGGAGTTATGGACGCTGAATCGCTTATTATCTCTGGGAGTTATGTGGTTTCCCACGTTCCATCTTTAATGCCAGTTGAGTGTGACGGTTAGTTTCTCCAAAAAAAAAAAAAACCCTATTAGTTGCAGTATGTTAATAATGGGCTATTTTGTGCTCCTTATCTTTTGGTCTATTAAATGCATTTTAATTATGGGCTATTTATTGCTAATTTTCAATAATAGTTGTATATATATGTCATTTACTCTGAAATCATAGCACTACTTGGGCCTTTATAATGTTCTGGGCTAAAATTAGTACAGCTTTTCATGAGCCAAAATCAATTAAAAAGTTTTTGGAGCATTTTCGGGATTAAGTATTGTTCCTCTAATTTACAAGTAAGTGTCTATTATAAAAGGGGTGCGCAATTCCAAATCGTTGTTAGGCTCATGGCTCCATACCCGACTCATAAGCAAAATGTTTTTGGTCCTCCACCAATTTGACACTGAGAAATTTTAATTATTCTTCATCAACAAAATTTAATTTTGGAAATTATGTATACCATGTTTTCTCTTTATGAATATAAAATCTTTTCAGCAAACAATACAAATATGATTTTCTCCTTGTACCGAATTGTGGAATGAAAGGACTCTCTTCGGTGGAAAAACTATAAATTTCATTAAGAGTATTCAAGATTTAATGTATATATATATATATATATTTAAATATATTTTGACTTATATATACATGTGTTACACAAAATATGCCTCTTCAAGTTTAGTTTCACTTGTGAATTTAAGTAAGATGATTTTATCACTTGTGAAAAATGGAGTATTACATGCCACAATATCTTTAAAAAATGTTCACTCTGGCATATGATCATATATCCAACAATATTTTAAGTGAGATTATGTAGGCAAAAGAAAAGACAACTTGAGGATTTGTGTATATTGGTTTGTTGATTTGTACAATATATGGAAGTGACAAAAAAAAATTGTGGAAGGCATTGAACATTCTATTGTGGTGGAACTTGGTCTACACCATTAACACCTGTTTAGTGTTGTTGGAAACCACTTTGGGGTTTTTTAGGAATGGTCTGTGGGGACTATTCAATGTGTCATTTCTAGAAACATCATACTATATTCTACTATTATAGTTACTACTACTATTACTACTATTGTTGTTTCAAATTATGTGACATTATATTTATTTACTTTTCTATTTTCCAAAAAGAATGAAAACAATTTGATTCTAAACAGCATATTTTACTTTTAAAATTTTGATTTATATGTCTAAAAATTTCAAAGGGCTTGTTTGGATCATATGTTATAAAAGTGTTAATTCTTTTCTTTGATTTTGTGTCTAATCAAACACCTTCACATAAATCTGCATCTACTACTTACATAAGCTTGATTTGTATTCTATTTTGCTTGAGATGAGGGTCGATTAGAAACAACTTCTCTATCTTTTTTCTGAATGTAGGAGTACGGATGCGTATACACCACCCCCTCAACCAAATTTTATTAGGACAATCATGTGAATATTCCAATGGGCCACCTGAATTTTGTTGGATGAATTCGTGTACCCTTTCTTCTCCAATCCACATTCCTTTTTAAAGGGATAAATGGATTTTATCACGTGAAAACCCATAGGATATTATGGGCCCGCATTTGGGCTGATTTACAGCTGTTTAATTGACTATAAATGGGCCATATGGGCCCATACATTTTTTAACTATGACAAAATTAGAGGTCTTTATTACACTTGTAGTAGTGCGTGTCTACCAAAAAATCCAGAGGAAAAAAGTACAAATTATTGTGCAAAAAGTATTGTTATGTTTGGAACAGATAGAATGGGAAATGACAAGGCAAAAACCTTCAAATGACCAGATTCTAATAACCCATACATTTCCATCACATCAGATGTTGTGACCAAAATCTTTTTAATCACTACTGAGTTGTGAGGGCAGATCGGGATTTTTGGAGCAACAGTAAAATTATCACATCAGCGTGAAATAACTATTAATGCTTATATTAGGGTTGTGTGTGGGTTGTGGTCCTCTACATACTCTGCATGAACGTGAAATGTTATATGCATCAGACTATCTTTTTATGAGTTGTGAAAGTATATAAGGAATTATATTATTTATTGAAAAAAACACTTTGAAAATAAATCTATAATAATATCAACTTTGTATCGACTTCCATTATAAAAAAAATAGTCGATTTTTAGTTCATGGACTTCGTGTTATAATATTTTTTTGTTTATTAGGTACTGAATATATTAATTGTTACATATTAAAAGAACTTTTTAACACAAAGATATAATTTGAGCAAAAGTTATTAAGTTTTGTCATAATCGTAACTACTAAACAAGCTCCACATGCCTTTGAATTTTGCTACCATCAAAGGTTATGATAGAGTGATAAGTACCCGACCCCTCCATTCTTAACTAGAGAGCTCGTAGGTTAAGGGCTTGAACAGAAACACTCTATTTCAAGACCTGAACCTAAGAGATCTCTTTTTCAGAACATACACATGATTAGTCGAGTTTCAAAACAAATACTAAGCATTTGACAGGAAATATAGGTTTTTCATAAGGAGACATATGATAACAATTCCTAACCCTTTTATTTTCAATTGCACTTGTAAATTGGTAGTGGAGACAATACTCCCCATGTTTTTCCTCCAACATTCATCTATATTAGGAAATGAAGTGTAGTAGAATTATTTTCCAATAACATATAAATAGATGTTGTATATGCAATAACTATATTATACTAATTATTGTGAATGAAATAAAAGAAGAGGGACAAATTGTTGTTATACATATCCCTCCATACTTTGAGAACCACTATCCAGACAATCCAACAATACCCAAATTAACAATTGGCCCACCATTTTCTTTTCTTTTTTGCAATTATTTGTAATGGAGTATCTGTTTAATTTATCTTATTGATCAACACAGAGAAATTAAAGAGTTCATAATACTTATCTAGCTGCCTATTTCTTGCCTAATATTGATTTATTGGTATATATTATCAGATCACTCAGAGAATATCTACATATAAGTCCTTTATAATATGAAAAAGGAAAGCTTCTTAATTTCCAACACGGACCGAATCGGACTCCACAATGTCGGGTCGACAAGGTTCCTTTTTTCACCTCTTATGATTCTTGTTGGTTTAAAATTTTCTTACACTAATTGTGTATATAACTTGTCCTTTCGAGGACATGTGATAAAATTTGAACGATACGGAAAAGATTTGCAATGACCCATGTGCAAGGATGGCATGGATAACTCGAGAAATGGTCTAAATTTTTTGTCAATTCTAAATTGTTTAAAACTAAAGCGTAATTGTAAATGCCGAAGGGTCTACAAAAAGTTATTTATCTATCTTTTTAAGACATGAATAAAATCTACGTACAAAATTATATTGGATTGGTTGTTGACCACTTATTAAACTCTATTTATTTGAGTACTTACTCTCTTGTAGACTTGTAGTTTAGCTTACAATTCAATTTATGCAAATGGTAATGTGTTCCCCACATTACCATTTGCTAAATCTTAATCTCTACCCTAAACCAACTCCCTTTAAAACCATAGTTAATAATAAAAAGTGAACACAAGTATTCTCCCCCTTTTTCCTTTCTATCTTTTCTATTCAAGTCTTTCACTTTCTTCCATACTAAATAGGAAAAATTACTAATATACACATCTTATGTTTTCCTAATTTTCCAATATTCCCCCCTATTTCTAAAAACTTCTAAAATTCCATATTTTACTCCTAAATCTAAACTGTCGGATACATAAATCTCAACTCCAAAAATCAAAGTTTATCACTTCCTGATTTCTCTCCTTAATCTTCTCTCCATTATTTCGATAGTTAATTTCTCTATCAATTTTCAAAATCAAGTCTCTCTCTGTCAAACCCTAATCTAAACTGAAATCGATATTTTTTTTCATCTCTTGAAACCGTTTTGTGACTTTATTTTTCATTTTTTTGTTCTTGTTCTAATTGTTGAATCACATAGATGATGCACCATCAACTAACACTAGTCGTATTTATGATTACGAAGATATTGGTTGGGCTGAAAACAGATCCAAAAAGCTCCACGATTCATTATTAATGGTGAAGGTAAAAGTTGGGAAGTTGAAAAAGGATGGTCCTTCATCTTCGAAAGTGCAGGTTCATAAAACCCCCCAAAAAAGGGGTCGGAAATTTGCTCCTGCAATTTCTCGACCTTCATTACCCAAGGTTAGGTTTTCGTTCTTATCAACTACATAAATTGTCATGCCCCGAGCCTACACCCTGGGCGGGACTGGCACTCGAGAACCATTGTTGGCCCCAAGCGAACCCTTGGCATGGCTTAACTCTTAGCGGAAGACTTACTCATGATAAAAGAAGGTATTGAAATACAATCATAATTAAACTGTCTCAATGAATAACTTAGAATGTTTTAAAGATTAACATTCAGCTGGCAAAAATGACAATTCAAGTCTCAACATAACTGAAATGGAAAAGACTCAAGAACTAACATCAATTAACTGTCTATGAAGCCTCTAATAACTGAGATGGACGTCTAGACAAAACCCACGACATCCTAATGAACTAAAATACTGGGGAAAAAAAAGGATCCTCCAGAAGCAAGAAGGCTCACCAACTGGATCAACGATGCGCTGGATACTGTTCTTGGTTACCTGAATCTGCATCATAAAAAGATGCAGACCAACTAACATCAGTACAGTGAATGTACGAGCATGCGAGGGGAATTTTGAAACAAGACATAAGCTTGAAGGGAACTGAAAGAACATACCTGGTCTCAACTCAACTCAACTCAACTCATTTCAATATAAAGCAATAATATAAATGCAATATAAAGAAAAGCTTTTAAAATATGGATAACAACTCTGTGTATTTAGAAATACAATGGTAACTCAGTTTGTATGTAAAGATACAATATAACTCTGTTTGTATGTAAAAATACAAGTAAACTTTGTGTATGAGAATACAAAATATAACTGACAAACATCACTTAAGAGCTATGTGATGATACAATGTTTTGCCTCACGCTACCAGGGGCGTTCTATACCTTGTCGGGGGTATATAACCTAACTACTAAGTGGATCCACTAGTCTTTGCTAAAAAACACTAAGGAATCATCTAAAAAGTATGACCCTTTTTTACCCACGTTGGCTACATGGTTTATGGGGGTTAGGAGTTGTCTGAACTCTCCCCTATATCGGTGCTCAATACTACTCCCAAAAATGTACTAGCTCATATGTTTAAAAACATAACTCTTTCATTGATTTGAGATAATTGCTCAAAACTAGCCCAAAAGCTCTCTTGGAAATCAGTGTTTCCTCTCTTGCTTAATTGTGAAAGCATTTACTCTTTACTGAAAACTAGCTCAAAGGCTCTTTTGAAAATCGGTGTTTCCTTTCTTGTTTAAATGTGAAAACATTTACTCTTGGGAATACATAGTACCCATATACTCTTTTGAAGAAATGAACTTCACTCTTTACTCTTTACTCTTTACTCAACTCAAAACTCAAGTCTTAAAACAAATTTAAAGCATTTGCAAAAGACTTTTGAAAAAGACTCTAAGAACTCTCTAGACTTGGCTCTTAACTTTTCTTGAATTTGAATTTGTGGATTCAAGGTTATGATTCATGTTTATGGATGATATCATGATGTTAGACGTACCTTATAGTGTAGAAATCAACTAGAAAACATAGGTACAATTCAATGGAACTCAAACGGAAAGAAGTGGGAAAGGGTAAAAGACCTGACGACCCTGGCGCTCTGAGTAGCGCCGGGCGCCAGAGCTCATACTACAGAGCTTGGGTTGGGGCGCTCTGAGTGGCGCGGCACCCCACCCCTTTCCCCCAGATTTTTGACGAATTTTCTTGTTTGTTTTTCAACCCTAATTCATCTAGATTCAATTGGTTCCTTCCCCAAACACTTAGCGCTACACCAAAAGTGACTTTTAGTGGCATTTAATTTTCCTTTTAGCGGCAATAATTATTGCCACAAAAGCATTTACCGGCATTTAATTTATTGTCATTGCATCCACTGTCACTAAAGCCTTTAGTGGCATTTATTTAGAGTGCCGGTAAAGACCTCTTTAATTGCCGCTAAAAGTAAATATTTTTAGCGGCATTTCTTTGCCGACAATTACTATTGCCAGTAAAGTTGCCTTCAAAAATGTGTTATCAAACATATTTCGTGGCTTCTGTTATTGCAGGCAAAAATACAATAGACGACATATTTAACCACATTTTTATAGCATAAAAAAAATCATAAGTGAAATACATTTTTCTGGTAACTAAATTTTTTATTAATCACCCAAGAAAATATTACAATACCGTAGCCTAGTAATAACTCTGGCTAGCCTGTGACCAGAAATTCAAAGAAAACACAGCTAACAATTTGCTAAGGGAACAGATTAAAAGATGTCTTTTAGCACTAATATGCTAACACATGGACATGCTCTCGTGTGGTAGATATATACCATTGCTTTGGCAAATAAGTCCTTCCACCTTTTAGGCTGCTTCTCAAGGATCCTTTGGTTTCTCTCAAATTTATCAAAGAACATTTTGATCTACCCTATATGTGTTGAGTGATTATCCATTGGATGAATAGCTTCCAATTCACTGCCATGAGAAATCCAACTTCATTGATCACCACGAACCATAACAAGCATATCACCACTTGAACCAAGGCAATCACTCCACCGATTATGTATAAGCATTAGATTTCAATAAGTTAGCACTTTTGCCTCTGCTAGAACCCTCAACAAACATGGCCACTATCACCGCCAGGTCCCTCCTCCGCTCCGCCACTTCCTCTGGCCGAACAGCCGCCGTTAGACTTGCCGGAGGCTCCAAGCCGAAGTTCTCCTCCTCTCCTTTTCGTATTCCTTCATAGAAACCCCTCGCTGCTCGCATTTTCAGGTTACCTGTTGAAATGAGTTGTGTCAGTGTTGAAACAATGTTTCCATATCACAGTGCTATGGCTTTAGCATTGCTGAGTTCAATGTTATCTGCTACTCCTAGAAGCTATGGTTGGACTCTTGAAGATTGCAACAATGATTTATGATGAATGTCAGAAGCTTCAAGCGAAGTTTTACCATGCAGTCTATGGACTAAGAAAATGTCTGAACGTAGGGCACGATAGGTGTTCCAAAGAAACATATGTTTTCTCCTGTAACTTTCATTTGATTTTTGTTCTAAATGAATACATTTGTCATAATTTTGATGTTGACCCCAACTTCAGTGAATTCTAGATCCTACTTGAGTGTTATCATTACTCCAAGTATTTATAGAGTTGAACCACTCTTGACTCAACTAAGGATAAGTTTTCTTCATTGACAAAAAAAAAAGTTAGCACAAATCAAACATCCAGAAACTAATTTGAGACAGTTAAAAGGCAAACTTAATGATCAAATCTGTAAACTTAATGTCAGTTTTTTTAACCTTTAAGGACTTAAAATCTTTGAATTATAAGTTCAATAAACACAACACAATCAAGCAAATTAGAGAGCTAATGCAAATAAGCTATGAATGAAAATCATGATTTAAATTAAGTAGCAAGACTTGGCTCCACCTAATATTAAGCCCTTATTAAGGAACAAAATGTGAGATTTCCACCCTTATTGTAATTTGAGTCATGGTTCTCTATAAGTTTTACTCATTTCATTGACCTCTCGATCACATCCTTAATTGTGTTATATAGACACCCTTTGATGAGAGTAGCCAAAGCTTTGATGCTAAGCTTCAAATCTTATTCATAAACACTCCCTCACCACTTCCCAACATTTTCTATTTTCCGTCTCTTTTTGCAACTGCCACTTAGAAAGGAAAAAGACCACAAAGACCAGCAAAGACATTTAGCTCCTTCCAACGAAAATAGTTGTTGGCTTCCTTCTTTGTTTCATAATCTTATTATGTTCTAGCCTTAATAAGTTTGGCATCTGAAAATTCTCATGAATCAAGAAACAGGGCCATACACATCTTAAGACATGTATCTAAAGTGCAAGAAAGAGAGAATGGAGGTGAAGGCGCATGAAGAGGAGGAAAATTAATATAAACTACTAGGCTATATAAGAAAGGGAACCAAATGGAGTTCAAACAACTTCCATCATGTGTGTCCTTGTAAAAGTTCAGTGTTGTTCCTGAAGCACCCATTAATATAAACTACTAGGCTATGTAAGCTAAAATGTGAGATCTCAACTATTATATAACTACTAGGCTATGTAAGATAAAATCCCCATGAACAAAGATAATAGAGAAGCATGTGTTTTACTCATTGTGTAACTCAAAACAAGAGGTTTTCAAAATTAGGAGTTCTCACCAGAGCAAGCTTTTCGTCTTCAAATTTTGTCTACAAAGTAACAAATAAATGACTTTTCATCCATTTGGCTTAATTATAACAAAAGGGTTGAGCAGACAGATGGTTTTATGCAGATAAAAGGCAAAGAAATTCTCACATATAAGCCAAGCCCAACAGGTGTCAACTTGTATTGCCGCAACCGCCTTAAATTCATTAACAAATGTATGATAGGAACCAAAGTCTCTGTTAATTAGTTCTAATAATTTACCAGATAGCTCTCCTATGTTAGGCTTCATAGATTCCCAAAAGAACTGATGATTCTAGGTCTGAAATGTAAAATATAAAAGAACTTAGCATTATTTTGGGAAAAATAACTAAAAGTACATAAACTCATTGAACCATAAGATCACAAGATTGGAAGCATAGACATCTTTTTGTGTTCAGTAGATTCAAGTAATTTAAAATTAAGAAGATAAAAACTATTTAGAGATTGAGTGTAAACAAACCTCATGATTAATGCCATCACCAATAGTGATTCCCAATCTGCGCAACACCGAAGCCATATAATGGCATGTCATTTCAAGGCGTCATTATTCAGAGAAAAGAATAATCTAGCAGATAGCAAAGCTGGCCTAATATGAAGTTCAATGTAATAACATATTTTAAGTTTATATCTACAGTCTTTTAACCATCTTTCTATTTCATTTTTTCCAAAATCCCTTCTTCCCTATATTTTTCTTTTCATACGGCATTGAACTAACTCAAATTACACAACCGATCAGCATATAGAAATAATGTTGCTCCATGTAATTCAAGCGTCTATGCAAATTATGTTCATTATTTTTGAACCATCAATCTAAATCTGCTACATTTTTAGTCTCGACAAAATAGATTTAAACTAAAGATGAACCACTATAAAAAAACCGAAAGGTGTGTGCCTCCTTTTACTACTCGAATACCTCTCCTTCCTCAAAGGATCTCCAGTATTTATGTACTCCAACCCAAAATTTTCAACAAAATTCAAAGAAGAGTACATTTTTTCACTAACAGGATCAAAAATTGAAACTTCTAGAACTTGAACAAAATTAGAGAAGCACAACAATTGAATAACCAATTCTTCTGATTTATCAATTAGACTCAAATTAAGCAGTAATCCACCCTAGAATTCAGTTATAGACTACAAATCTTAATCTTATTGCATGTTTGTATTAGGATTTTATTTAGAGGTGTAATTTATTGAATGATTAAACAGAGATAGATCATAAACATGGTTTGCTCTTAAAAAACGCATTGTAATACTCTAATATAAAATTGATTGTGTGAGAAGAAATTTTCCAAACTTCAACCAGAACACTCGAATATGTAATCGTCTGAGAGCTGCAGAGAAATCATGAAGAAGATGAAGAAATGCCATACCTACAGAGAGACGACAACACCAAAATTGAAAGCCCACAAAGATGGAACGAAGGTAAGCAACGTCGATGACGGAATGAATGAACCCAGAATGGGGATAAAGGTGTGGGTTGAGGTTGAGCAGAAGGAGCGAGAGCGGAAAGTTTAGGGCCATTTGGAGATTTAGGGCAAAATATTATATTAAGGAAATGGGAGTATTGGAGTACAAAGGGTTCAGGCACGTTTTATGGCATTTATGTTTAATTGTCGCTAATAGATAAGTTAGAGGAGAAATTAGCGGCAATTAGTTAATTGTCCCTAACTAAATGCCACTAAAACCCTGTTATGCTGTAGTGTAGATTCGAATACCCAACCAAAGTATACAAGAATCTACTCAAAAACAACCTCAAATCTCATGAAACTAACTCAAGAACTCAACAATCAAGAACCCAATAGAAACTTCAACAAAATCCATCAAGAACTCAATTACTCTACTTTCAAGAACGTAAACACGCTGAACTAAATCATGATTGGCGCGTGGGTAAACGAACCCAACGCTATGTGATCTCACATACCTCGTAGGGATTAACCCTTGGCGAAATCCACAAGCGAAATCTCAACAACGATGATGAACTTTGGCTTTTCTCCTCTTTTCTCTTCTCTCAAAGATCTAGCGTAATTTTGCAAACCATAAACTGAACCAATTCAGTTTAGAACCTAATTAATTCACTAAAAACGAATTAAACTAATTGGGTAGGGAAAAGACCAAAATACCTCTTTAAAATCCGGTTAACTTTCTTTATCTAGATAGCCCAACTTCAAATGGACATATCTCCCTCATACGAACTCGAAAACTAGCAAACTCGGTGGCGTTGGAAAGATAATTCAAATACCTTTCATTTGATATCTTGAAGCTCACCTAACTTATCCTATGCTGAAATTTATGATCGTTTGAAGTTGACCCAAAATTCATACTTAACATAACTTGCCAAAATTTCTAAATTTAACTATTTCCAAAAATGGTTCTTTCTAATTATAGATCTTTCAAATAGCAGGGTGTTACATAAATGAACTAATTCATGTTTCTTAGTTTAATGTATCAGTATTATTTGTAATCAGTTGATACACTAACCCTAAGCAAGTTAAGTTATAATATATTATTGTATCAAGTATTATATAATATCATTCATTGTGTATCAGTCATTACATCTCATGCATGTCATTTGACACAAAATAACAGTCAATAATGTATCATTCAAGATTTGTTTATCCTTTTGTGTTTATGATACAGTAGTTTCATATTAATTATTGTATCAGTAACATATAAGATACATTATTTTACAAATGGCTTAATAAGTTCATTATTTAAAATTTTACTAAAATGTATCTGATTTTCACATAAGATACATTATTACAATTTACTAAATTATTTGTATGACATTTTATGTATCAATATTAAATGTTGGTCAGTTTTTTGTATCATGTATAAGTGTAGTGATTTACTTGTATCAAATTAAAGTGTTGGCATTTAGTGTATCATGTATAAAATGTTGCCAATTAATGTATCATGTGTAATGGGTTTTTATTTTTGTATCATTATTAACATGTCATTCTTGGATGATAGAAGCAAGCAAATGTTGTGTTATTTTTCGAAAATCATTTGATGCAAACAAAATAGGAATGTGATTCTTTAACTGGTCGGGTGTTTTGAGAATGATGATGGGCTATTTATGCTGAAGTAAGTGTAATTTACAGATCGATGTGCGATGCAAATTGTTTTTGTATTTTCCATATGGTATCTCTAATTTTTATCACAAGTAAATAAATCCTTTGTTTCTTTTATCTTCGTTTGGTATTGTTCTACCTGATTATTACATCATAGTATTTATAAATTTTTGGTAATTTATTTTGCTGTTTTGGGTTGTATATTGTTTGGGTTTCTCTCCATCTTTGATAATTTCTAATCGAAGAAGTCTCAAACGCAAAACACACTATCTCTCTCTCACACAAGCCGGCAAAGAACTTCTCCTCCTTGGTGTTTTTGCTAATGTAATTAAGGTTTGCATATTATATCTACTGAAATTTTTAATTTTGTGATTGAAATTCTACTAAAAGCTCATTTTACGTACACTTTTTTTTTTTAAAAAAAGTTAAATCGGGCATTGCCCTTTTATTAAGAATATAAAATTGGACAAAAAGCAAAAGACATGGGCCCAAAAGAAACCCACATCCAACTCTACACACTAAATAAGAAACAAAACTAAATCTACACTAAATAGACAGTAACAGAGGAACCGGTGGTCGGAACACCATTAGCGTCGGCAACCTCAAACTCCGGTGGCCTCCCAATAACAATAATCTTTCAACAGCAGAGCTCCTAAGCTTGAGTGACATCCACAAAAGGCGTTTACAAGTCTCACAAACGCCATGAATTCGATCTC
Source organism: Solanum acaule (assembly GCA_036250505.1). Classification (NCBI taxonomy): domain Eukaryota; kingdom Viridiplantae; phylum Streptophyta; class Magnoliopsida; order Solanales; family Solanaceae; genus Solanum; species Solanum acaule. The sequence continues at coordinate 13,446 of JAJOOR010023800.1, forward strand.
TTTGAAGACTTCTTCAGCTCACAACTTGCGTCTTCAGTTTTGTCATAAAGGTAAGGCCCCAGATCAATACTAAGCATAGGAACGAACTAAAGGCCAGAGAATTAACCAACCGTCACTTCGTCTTCTGCAGATTGAGCTCCTAAGAGCTAATACCACTACATGAACAGTAAGATCTAGCAGGTATGCTTCTCTTTGACCTTTAAGGACCCTCATAATCGACCATATGAATTCGAAGCTAAAGAATCTAAGCATGAATTTAGAATCTGATATCTCAAGCTTCGATGAATTTAGAATCTGATATTTCAAGCTTCGATGAATTTAGAATCTGATATTTCAAGTTTCGATGAATTTGATATTTCACTGTTAACTGTATATTGACTTATGCCTCATAGCTAGCCTCCATTCATGTTGTGAACTCTGTGATTTTGATATTTTTGTATTCTGAGATTAGGAACTTTGCTCTTCTCTAGTTGAATAATAGCCATTGCCTGTTGTGGTAATTCTTGCAAACTATTAAAAATTCTATTTGTACCTGCAAAATTAACAACATTGTTAGCTAAAAAATCCGCAAGCTTGTTCCCTTCCCTGAATATGTGTTTAATCTCCACATTGTAAGTCTCTAACATGCTCTTAATACCCCTGACTTCTACTGAAATCGACCAAGGAACTTCCCACACTCCATCTAACACTTTCTTTGTGACAAGGGAATCAGTTTCCAAAATCAACGGAAAAATATTGTGATTGATGCAA
>JAJOOR010023801.1:0-22299 GCA_036250505.1 Solanum acaule
GATTTTATTTAAAGAGTTTTTAATTCCGCACTATTTTACATATCTAATGTGATGAATGCTAAGGGCTTGTATGAGACCTCCGATAGGTCGAATACGCATGTTACGACTTGGGGATGCTCTCGGGTCGTGACATCTATGACATTAATACACGAGCCAATATGATGGCTCGTGGTTGGGAAGAAGGGTCGTATTTGGGACTCGTAGAAATGGTCCTCAGACTTAGGTGATTTTGTACTTGGAAGTCCAAGAGGGACTTGTATAGGTCATACATTGTTTGAGGGGTCACAGAGACCTGCTCATGAATTATTCTACAGAAAGTGAATTTCCAGGGATTAAGTTTAATGACCTAAAAGTACGAGCCATGGATTAGAGAACGGATCATGCAATGGATTCGTGGTTCCAAGTTTTAGGTTAAGGTTTTTTCGTGGTTCTTCTATAAATGGCCTTTTACGGTCCGTGTAAGGAAGTATGGCCTGTTGATTAAGCCATAGAACCTGATCGACAATTACTTCACAAGGTTATTTGGTTCTTTTCCGACTATTTTATTTCCTATACTACGTCGTTTTAGGCATACTTTGAAGACCCATTACCAATTATAAGACCAAAACCCCTCCATATTCACTTTTATCTCTCAAACTCCAAATTCTCTCTAAAGTCTTTTTTTTTTCCAATCAAACTAGGGTTTCAATGACTCCAAGCTTCCATTGAAGATTTCCATCAGGGCTTTGATCAAGGTATGTGGGAAATTCAAAAAATAGGCTCCTTTTCACCCATTGAGTCTCAAAGAAACCTCAAATTCTACTTTATGATTCAAACCCAATTCTAGAGTTAACATAATTTTCTTATGGGTTCATATGATTTCAAGATTATTCATCATGATTGATCTTACTAGGAATGATTTAATCATATTTTTCAATATTTTCAATGATATGAAACCATGCCATGTGAATATTTTATGATAAGAATTCAAGCTATGATGATATGCATGCATTATTTTATGAAAGATTTTATGAATCAAGGATGCTTTCGAATAGAGTATCAATTAGTTTTATGAAAATATGAGGCTTCCAATTGAAGTACCTCCCATTATGAAAGAATGGCATGATTTAGATACGTTTGAGTGAAGTACTTCTTATTATGAAAAGACTATAATGATTTATATGCTTTTCATTAAAGTGTCTCTTATGAGTATATTATGAAATCGTCATTTTTAAAGGAACTATCCTTATGACTATGAGATTTTTATGAATGATTTGATATTACTAAATTCTTAACATGTCAAAGATTATGAATATGATTATGCATGTTTTCCATTGAGGGTTTACTTAGCATCGAGTTGGACAAGTGGTGATTACCCAGATTCCAGAACTACGTGCCCCTGTAGATTATCTCTCGATTGGACATTAGCTAGTGGATCCACCTAAGCTCATGATTATGGTCCTTACCTTGGCAAGTAGGACACTCGCATTTCGATGTGGGAGTAGTACACTAAACTATATGTTATAGCTCACATAGTTTGTGTTAGTTAATAGTATATCCCAAAAAGATTTATAACTTCCTCAAAGACTTATGTTATGACCCTGATTTGAAGAAGAATGCATGACCTTGTACTATATTTTATGAAATCATATAATCATATTTATGTCATGCTTACTTGGTCATTACATTATCATGTTTTCAGACATATCATGCTATAATGTTATACTCGTGCTTCTTTCCCCATATTCAATACATTCTGACTACTAACCACATACATCTCTTGTGCCTATATTATTTTTATAATATATGTTCTGACGCACATCACTCAGGCCGCGGTTAGTAATGGATTCTATCAACTTTACTCAGATTTGATGAGTCATCATGGTTCAAGGAGATGGCCAGCCTTGTGCTTTTATGTCATTTTAGACTTATTTCAGTTTTAAGATTCTTCAAGTAAGATAGGGCTTGTCCTAGACACTCTTATGTAATAGATGCTTGTTCTCAGATATAGTATTTTTCACATTTTGGTCTTTGTATACACATCAGATTCATGTTGAGATTATCTTTTGGAGACTTATATTTTGCTTCATGTTATTTCAGTTATGTTGTTATCTTAGGGTCATTCTATGCCTTGTGGTTCACTTGGAATCTCTTGGGATTCTAAGTACCATGTCACGTCTTGGGAGTAGTCTTGGGTCATAACAACACCAAATCAACAAGACTCTACTAAACATTAGCTATGTACATGTGACATCGGTGAACCTAAAGCTCTAATACCAATTTGTGCCATCACGACTTGGTATTTTGGGTTGTGACAATCTTCAACTCTTGTTCCATGAACAGATCTACCAAAAAATGTTCACCTTGATAACCGAGGTTTTGTAGATTAGATGAGATAGAGCTTCATGATTGTCATGGCCCAAGACTACCCCCTAGTCGTGACACGGTGCTTAGATCTACAAATGACCCCACGTTAACCTAAGTATGTCATAACACTAAGATTCAGATACATAATAACAGTAGATAATTGAATGCGGAAGTTATATTGAATTTTATGTTAAGTCTGAATATTTATGAATGTATACTTGAAGACGAGTTCATCAAACATACTTAAAGCAGAAACAAAAATCTGACTAACTGTCTGGAAGCCTCTACTATGATGACTTGCTAGAATAAACCCCCATCTAACTCTAACTATTTGAAAACTAAAAATAAATACTAAAAGAGAAACATGAAGGTCATCCCTGAAAGATGAGACTCACCAACTCTGTTGTTGCTGATAAGAGATCGCACTAACTATGAGCTAGATGCTAAAACTATATAGTGCGAAGGTATATGGTCAATACTTTGACTATACTAAGTATGTAGGGTATGCTTGATAAAACTAATAACTGAACATGCTGAGTCTGAAATACTGAACTAAAATGACATGAAGTAATACAATGACCAAGTAGTAAAACATGTAACTCATAATTACATCAAGTGAAATAACTGAATACAAGGCCAAGCAATAACTGAGACTAAATTATGGGAGCTACTAACCGACATAGAATCATATAAGCTAACACGGAGTTTGATGTATAATCCCCATCAAAAGGGACCAACATACTTTTCCAGAGTATAAAGGCTAACTTGAGCTAATGTGGTACCACAAAGCTAATGTCCATAAAGGACTAATGTGTCGGTCTTGTTCTAGTAGGTGACCCTTACATACTTATGGTGGAACAAAGTTTTGGGACTCAGGGATTGTTACTAAATTTCTTAGTCCTCAACTAATGGGTGAGCCTTCATCTGTAGGTCCACTCAATGCCAAGTAACACTCCCAACGGAAACACACAAATAAACTGCAAACTGTAATAGTCTTATAATACTGAATGATGTGATAAATTGACAATAACTAAGTAGCTCATGAAATTACTAATAATCTAATGATAGCTGAGGGACACTTTATCTGAAAGTATCTTTAATCATGAAAAATTGATAATCTAAGGCATCCAACTAAAATAGCATAGTTTTGAGACATGAAAAAATCAACATTCTGAGGGTTCATGAAAATATTGTTTAGAAACATTTAATTATAGTTTGAAAACACATAATTAAACTATTCATGAAGAATGTTGTGAAAGATAATGAAAAGTCATACTTTACAAAAGAACTCTAATAGTGTAGAAATCATTAACTGAAAAGGACTCAATGGGTGAAAGGATACCCATTGATGAAATTCCACATACCTGGAATGAAATCCCTAGCTTGAATTCTTGAACAGAAGCTTGGAGATGAGGAACCATAGTTCTTGCTTGAGAAGAGTTTGATCGCACTAGATGATAGATTCTAAGTGGTTAGCATATGGGAGGGTTTTGCTCGACTTATTTCCCTTTAATCCCACTTAGGATAGGCTAAAATGACATAGTATAGGGATTAAAAAAGTGGGAAATGACCAAAACAACCCTGAAATAAAACTGAATTCGGTAGGTTCCATGAGCCCATCTACGGTCTGTGGTTCCATCTATTGACCGTAGATATCTCTCATGGAAATCAAAGTAAATACTGAGTTTATAAAGTTTGATCTACGAGACCGATCTATGGTCTGTAGATCAATCTATGAGCCACAAAAAAAGTTCACAAGAATCAGACTTAAAGTTCTAAGTTTTAGGAATTTGATCTACGGGTCCATCTACGACCCAAAAAAATTTCTATGATCAATAAGCCAACCCTGTAAATCTCAATAAAGATTTACTATTTAAGAAATTTGATCTACGGGTTGCATCTAAGGTCCTTAGTTCCTTTTACGGCTTGTTAAAGCTTCTCGTAAATCCCAAACTTTTTGCAGACTAGGATTTTCTTACCTTTTCATTATTTGTTCTGGACTTGGGACTTTTGGAGTGTTAAAATATCTCCCCCTTAGGAATATTCGTCATTAAATGGAGTCTAAACAAGAAAAAAAAAGTTGGCAAAGAATTGCAATCCCAAGACTAAAAGCTAAATATTGAAAACTGATGGAGTGTCTGACTCTAAACTAAAACATGAAAGCTACACTGACTTCACGAACATTCCTGCATACTAAGACATGGGAATAATTGGAATACATGAATATGAGTAGAGTGTTATGGAGGAAATATTACCTCACACTAAACCAGAACTAGAACGAAAGAGGTGGGGGTAACTTGGCCATTATAGTTGCTTCTGCTTCCCAAGTAGCTCCCTCAACTAATTGATTCCTCCAAAGGACTATTACTGAAGCGACTATCTTATTCCTCAACTTATGAAACCAACAGTCGAGAATCTCAACTAGGACATCTTCATAAGAGATACTTCCTTTTACAACAACACTCTCCAAAAGGCACTTCTTCAATAAGGATACATGAAACACTAGTTGCATTGATGCTAGCTTTGCGGGTAAATCTAGGTCATAGGCCACATTACCAAAGCGCCTCACAATATGGTAACAAACTGCAGAATGGGGACTAAGATTTCTTTTCTTCTAAAACCTCATAACCCTTTTCATGGATTTCTCACATACTACTCAATACATGAAAGGTTTCTCAACTAAACTTTGAATCAAGATTTAGGAGTTATTCTAATGAAACCTAGTTTGGATTGGCTACTTGATGTGCCTTCCATGGATGATAAGACAAGTAAAAGAATAATGACTATTATGTGGGGTTTATGCTTAGCACTGAGAGGATATTGAGATGGAAGCAATTCTGTAGCTAAAGGTAGGGTTTCTAGTAGCAATCTCTTTGTCCCATACCTATGTACCACCATAAGATAATTGTCTAGATAGACATTAGCTAGTGGATCCACATAAGCTAGAATTTAAGGTTCTTACCTTGGAAAGTTAGGACACCCCTTTTCAGTGTGGGGTAGACACTGAATTCCATGTTATAGCTTACATGGTTTATATGTCGGTTAAGGCTACTTCCTAGAATAATGGTCAACTAAGGTTACTTCTATAAATATCTCACATGTATTCAGAGATGAGTTTTACTTGCATTGACTATGATTATGTTTATGCTTCGAATCTCTTATTTTATGTTTTAACTTGGTCTTTGCATATCAGGAAAATCTTTTTAGCATGATTGGTAACTTTTATGCATTGCTATCATATTTGGTACATTATTTGTACTAACGCATACTCGTGCCTACATTCTTTTAAAATGTAGGGTCCGATGTTCCAATTTCGCATCCTCGTGGTTAGAGATCACTTTAGTAGTTTTGAGAAGTGGCAAGTCCTATGTTTCGAGGACCGAATTTTTAGTGCTTATCGTCTTTACTTTTCAGATATTGTATGTGATGCATGAGTTACGTCTCAATCACTCTTTGATGTAATAGATGGCTTTGAGACTGTTTAGACTTCTGCTTCGTTTTTTGACATTTCTTAATGATATAAACTATCTTTTAAACTCTATTCTCTTGTATGATATATGCTAAGTGTCTTGTGTAGGTCATTTCGGGGTCCTATGCATCATGTCACGTCTAGGGTATACTTTGGATCGATACATTTGTCATGACAAAGAAGATACAACAACTGGTATGGTTTGCCTAGTTTTCCAGGTAGTTCCTGAAGAGACGCAAACGAAGGGATACAACACTCAGAAAGGACACAAGAGTTGGAAAAACAGATTTGAAGGTAAAAAACCTAAAAGTACAAAAAAACATAAATGTAGTGGAGCCTTAATTTGTAGGACGGTTGTGAAGAGTTACGTCGTATAGGAAGGGAAACTCCTGAATGTGGAATTTCTGAGAGGAGGGGAAAGCTAGTTTTGGAACTAAATAAATTAAAAGAGAATCCTTGTATGTGGTGGTGCCACATAGGCGAGCCTAAGGTATATATATATATGATTAATATATATATTTGTACTGACACCCCCTAACAACAAAGGTACAGTGATTTCACTAATTGAATTATGGACTACATGATTCGATTTTCAATTTAGCATTTTTTATTTTTTATATTTCTTGACATTTTAGTAGTTATAAATTATAACCTAATTCTCTTTTCTTTAGTTTCGAGAGTTACACTCCAAACTTTATAGTAAGTAATTGATATATTTATGTTATTTGAAAAAAATAAAACAGCATGATCATATAAAAATAATGATGCCCTCAACATTTTCAATTCATTAATCCGCCTCTGACATTAATGATGTGTGACATGTTCTACTAACAAATATTTTAGGCTTAAGCCATCAGCAACCACTTAAAGTTATCCGTGTATTTCATTTAAACACCTTTATTAGAGAATGTACCTATTGAACACTTATATTATTCAAAACAAGTACCTATTAAACACTTTTTGTTGATGTGGCATGGAAAGTGCATTACACAGCTATTGAGCACGTGAGAGACTATTTTTTGTTGTTTTTTTAAATCTCTTTTTCTTCCCTCTTCCTTAATTAAATCTAATTTCTTCCACCACCATTTCCACCGGTTCCATCGCTACCGCCACCACCATCCACTCTTCTCATTTCTCTCTTATCGTCAGCCATCCCACTTTGTCATTCACCACTGTCGTATTTCAACCTGAAATTGATCAATTTCCTTCTGTACCAAACACACCAACGAGATAAAAAGAAGAAAATGGAGATAAGTTTAGCTACAAACAACACAATTTCAAAATCCTTTTTCCCAGAAATATGTATTTTTTTCTGAAACAGTTCAAGTCTATCATTAACAATTTCTTTCAGCAACAAAGATGAGAAAAAGGATGAAAATGAAGAAATTTAAGAAGTGTTGATTTCAAGCAAACAGTTATAGAAGTCCTTTTCTAGAGTTGAAAATTTTCTTCACTAAAACAACTCAATTTCACCATTAATGGTAGAATTTCTTTCAACTTTCTTAGATATTGAGACGATAAAAAAGTGATAGAATTGAAGAAATCGCAGAAGGATATGTAGTTTGCTATTTCAATTTTATTTTCTTTAAAATCAAATTTGAAAAAGGAAATGGATGGTGGCTCAAAGGAGATGGAAGCCTTGAAGGTCCATGGTAGAACGGACAAAGGCTTTTTTTCCTTTTTTTAATGTTCCTTTCTTTATAATTTTTTAGGCTTAAGTCATATGTGGCCCCTTAAAGTTGTCAGCATATTTCATTTAAACACCTCAACTATAGGTTGTGCCTATTGAACACCTCAATTGTTCAAAAGTCGTTCATGTTGGACACAAAAAGCTGACTAGGCAAAAAACGTGTGGTTCACTCTCTTTAAGCGCGTAAAGCTATCAAAATATTTTCTTTTTCTTTTTTTTTCCTAACTTATACAACTAAACTAATTTTTTCTTAAAATAATTAACAAAAATAAAAAAGAAGAAAGAGTCGTCTTCTTCCCCATCCCAATATTCCCTTCCCTGCAACTATTTTCAATTTCTCATCCACCATTTCCATCAGTTGTTTTACACACATGATCAACCCACCCCATTCCCTGCACCACATTCCGGTGAATCTTCATTTATTTCAATGAGAAAAATATGAATTAAATTTTCGGATAAAAGTTTGTTATTTATATTTTGCAATTTTGATAAATAATTACTAATGGAAAGAAGATGAAGACAATGAGTAACAGATTTGATGCTATCAATATGAAGAAAACAAATCGGTTCTAGTATTAGCTAATTTCTAACTTTCATTATTTCACTAGCACTTGAACTATTCAATCGAGAATCCAAATTGCATCTTTACACGGAAATCATAAAGGATAAAATTAAATGAAGGAGAAGAAAGAGGTGGGGCGACGATTTGCTGGCGTCGTAGTTGCCGCCGGCACCGGTGAAGAGGAAATGGGTCTCGGAGGGGGCGGGGGTTAAATAAAAACAAAAATAAGTTTTTATATTCATAAAATTATTTTTGAATTATTTAAATAGAGATTTTTAAAAAATATTGAATTCAATGCCACATGTCATCATTTTTATTGGTGGGTAGGTTTTTTAGAAAATTCTTTTTTAATTTTTTTAGTTAGTAAATAGATGTCTTTTAGAATATCATTTTTTAAATAAATTTTTGGATTCAAAAGCCACGTGTCATCATTTAATTCATCAATTTGTCATGTCACAGCGAGTGTAGTACACACATCTCATATTTTTGGCTGATTGTCAAAAAAATGTCAAATAGGTATCAATTTTAAGGGTCATAGGTGTTCAATAGGTACAAACATTAGTTGAGGTGTTAAAACGAATTATGCGGACAACTTCAAGGGGCTACGGATGACTTAAGCCAATATTTTAATAAATATTTGGCTCAAAATGCCACATGTACGTTAGTCATTTGTCAATTTGTCAATCATCACAAGTGTATTACACACATCTTATACTTTTAGTTGATTGCCAAAAATATGTTCAAATAGTTTAAATTCAATTGGGTACAAGTGTTTAATAGGTATAATGTTAAATTGATGTGTTTAAGTGAAATATACAGATAATTTTGAGCCAATATTTTAAATGTTAAAATTATAATTTCAAATTTACAAAATCATGTGAAGATAATTTGAACAGTTTTTAGAGTTTTATTGCGCTTCCTTTTACCCTTCCAAAATCCAAACCTTGACAGACCTCTGGTGAAAAGATTAGTTTAAAGAAAAACAAAGTCCACTTTGCGCATCGGAGACTTCGCCGGAACTCCGATCTGCCACCCCTCCAATCCCAATGGATTTCCAACTGAATTCCCAAATCTCCGGCGACTCTCCTTCTTCCTCCGCATCCTCAACCGTTCAAACACCCTCCACTTCCAACCACCACCACCAAAACGGTGGCGCTCCGATCAACAACAACGACCCCATGCATTCTTGGTGGGAATCCATCTCTAAAGCTCGTTCTCGCATCCACCTCCTTTCTTCCCTCCTCCCCTCCTCTGACGACTCCACCACTGACACTTCTCTCTCCGCCCTTGCTGACTCGGACCGCCCTGCCCGGTCCCTTCTCCTCTCTCCGGGGGCATACTTTTCTATTTCTTCCTCTCTCTCTTCCCCTTCCTCCGGCGCCGGTGATGACCCACTTTGTAACTGGCTGTACGACACTTTCCTTTCCTCTGATACTGATCTTCGTCTTGTGGTACTCTCCTTTATCCCCCTTTTATCCTCCATCTATCTCTCCCGAATCCATTCTTCTATTTCTACATCTCTATCTGGTTTTGAAGCTGTTCTTCTTGCCCTTTACGGCGCTGAAACCAAATCCCGCGGAGGAAAACCCATACTCATTTCTATTCCCGATCTCTCTCAGCCTTCTCTATATCATAGTCCTAGAAACCCCACATCGGCAAAATCAAACTCCAGGTCGTCTAATACCCAGAATCGTCCTTTGGTGGGAGTTTTATCGCCCCCTCTTGAGCACGAAATTGCTGTGAAGTCAACTAAACGTGCTTGCATTGTTGGGGTTGCTCTAGATTGTTACTATAAACAGATTTCCCATATGCCCAGCTGGTCTAAGTTGGATTTTTGTAAATTTGCTGCTGATTGGGCTGGTCAAGATTGTCCGTGCGTGTCAGAATTTGATGAAACTGATGGAAATTCCGAGAATTCTGTTGAAATTAGTAATGGGGATCTGGAGGGTGTTTCTGAAGTGATGGAGAATTTGAGAATTGAAAATGGATATGATGAATTAAGGCCAAAGGGTGCAAGAATTCCACTTCCATGGGAAATATTGCAGCCTGTGATAAGGATCTTGGGGCATTGTTTGTTGGGTCCTTTGAATGCTGAGGATGTGAAGGATGCTGCTTCAGTGGCAGTGAAACGGATGTATGCAAGGGCTTCACATGAGTTGAATCCGCAGGCAATTTTGGCAACTCGGAGTTTGATTCAGCTTGACAAGAGAGGTCGTGAGACAGCTAAGATAGCTGCTGCAGCAACTGTTATGTCAAATGTTAACACACCCAGTAAAGCTAAAAAGCCGGAGATCCTTTTGGTTTCCAAATGATTGCAGTGTACCCGATGGTTTGACTGGTTTTCACTTATTATTTTTTCACATGGTCTTTCTTCCCTTATCAATGACGAGTTTGTGTATGTTAGAATTATTATAAGTATATTGGTACTATTATTTTTTAATTAGACCTTGTTAGATTTTATATGTGGTAAATGTCCAATGCCAAAGAAGGTTTGTATGATTTTGAATTTGATGTGGCAACGTGCTTGTGTGCTCTGTAACTTGATTTTTATCTCAATATTTTGGAGAGGGAACAGTACTGGTTCTGTGTGGTTTACTGCCTTTCTCTTATGGATTGCATATTACTCATCAGCTTCGTCTATCTCTTTTGTGTCTATCCATGTCTTGTCCTTTTAGCTTTGAGACTTTTAGCAGCTAAAAAACTAAGTGGGTTGTCTTTCTTAGGTGATTACTACATATCTATATATTTTTCCTTGTTTATGTCACTGCCATTTCATATACTTGTCAACTTACCAAAGTCATTAGTTGAATGTTCAGTTTTGTACCCTGTTGTCTCATATGATTTATATTAGTAGATGAATCATGTTAGAATTATGATTGAATGGGTTAATAATGTTGTGTTTGGAACATTATTTTTTTGTTTTTGTGATTGTGCTTCCCAGTATGTAGAATAGACTGAAGCTCTTCTTAAACCTCTAATGTTCTGTTCTGTACCCCTTTTTAATATCAAATTAAAGAAATGAAAAAGTAATTAGTACTTGTGTAAATTTAAGCCAGATACCTTGTCCACTATCTGCGCCATAGCTCTGTGTATATGGAGGTCATCAAGAATATTGGATTGTAGTATTCTAGAGATGATGAACACTAAGTATTCAGAGCTATGGATACACACTTCGAACACTCAATAAAAGGTTTGAGGGCTAACTCACTTGGTGAGCTTCCTGCCTTTGATAGTTGAGGTGGAGGATTCAAACCATATCAGTGGCATACACTCCCTTCCCCTTTCTCCCTCCTCCTCCCCTGATCTAACTATAATGATACTCAATAATGGTATTGTTTCCCTTTATATATGGAGAATGATAACTGATGAAATTTCTGCTTCTAGCCTGTGATATGGACTTGACAAGCATGTTTTCTCTCTCTCGTATCAATCAAAATTAACTTCAAGATATTATTTGATATGTGGATGGTAAGTTAGGCAAAACTTTAATAAATAGTTGGAACTTTAATAATTTAGTGAAAATACAGCACTTGGTGGAAGGAGGGAAAATGATACTCCATGATTGGCTTCTCTGACTTTGTGTGCAAGATAGATTATGACTTGATATATATAGGGACCATTTTGCGAGTTAGATGTTGGGGCCCCTAGATAGGAAGGTATGGAGGTCGAGGATTAGGGTAAAAGGTTAGTAGCTAGTTGGGTGTTGTGGCGCTTTATGTGGGAGAGGTAGGGGGCTAGCCTCTTCCTTTACTTTGGTAGTATTATTTAGCAATTGCATAGTTTCTTATTCTTCTTTGTGTGGTACTATTTGTTGCTTCATTTGCTTTGTACCTTGCTATTCGGTTGTTATATTTTTCTTGCAATCCTACTTTGGTAACATTCCTTTTGAGCTGAGGGTCTATCGGAAACAACCTCTCTACCCCACAAAGGTAGGGTAAGGTCTGCGTACATCCTACCCTCTCCAGACCCCACTTGCGGTATTACACTGAATATGTTGTTAGTTTTATGTTGGAGGAAGCATTGTGCTTACAAATTACAAACCTGTTAATAAGTGACTGAAGTGTGGCCAAATTGTGGTTCTGTAGTTTAAATAATAGAACTCCTGGTCCTGTTATAATCTTGCACTAAATTTTGTTTGAAGGTGCAGGTGGTATTCCAGGTATAACCCGAGTTCTTCATATATATGCATTGTAAGTAGGTGATTTCTTCTAAAGTGTGATATTCCTATTTGGTACGTTATTTATTTGTTGTTTCACACTGGAAGATTCTGCTATTTACTATTTTGTCGTTAGGTCTGACAGGAATGATACTGTGCACTGATGTGAAATAGAACTAGTTATGAATTTGATTACAGACAAATCTAAAGATCAGCGGAGTTATTTCAGTGGCTCCAGTTCAACTTTGTATGTTTCTGATAAGTGCGGTAGGTTCATTGTTTTTTTTGACAAAGGTAATAGGCGGTAGGTTCATTGTTTGAATGTCATATAAACTAACTCATCTGGCTTCACTTCTCAAGCATCATACTTCCGAGTTTCATTGCTCCCTGCTTTATATCCATAGGGGAGGGGCAAGAATTTTGTGATCCTCCCTTCCGTGAGATGTGCATTCCAGAAGTTGGAATTCTAGTAACGTCTATTTCATGTATATGCTTTAAGCTCCCTTTTGTACTCACGTCTCAACATTTCTCTGAGATACTGTGTTCATTTCACATGAATTTGTTGGAATAATGTTGTGTTCTTTGATTAAATAATTTCTTTACACCTCCTTAGCCCGGGACTGCTTGAAGAGACGATATTTGAAGTACTTGCACCTCAATTTTCTTTCTGTTACCAACGGCGTTGTTGACGTTAATTTTATGTTGTGGTATAAGAAATTGGAGCAAAAATTTATTTGTCAAAAGGAAATATGAAATTGGGAATAGGTGCTTGCAAATGTTATTTATGTGTATTCTCTGTAATTGCAACATGTTTTTGTTTGGTAGGTCATTTGATATTCCTCTTTATCCTCTTCCTTACTGACTTGCAAAATGACTTGTTATCTTTCAACTTGCTCTACCTGTTTACTGCGTTTGTTTTCTTGCCCTTGTTCTGAGTTGATAGTGTTGGGAGGTGAGCAGATGGTCAGAGAAAAGACTACTTCTCTATTGAAGTTATTTTGCAATGTTGAAGTTTGTCCCCAGTTTTGGGTTTTGATTGAAATAGGATGTTTTTCAAGTGAAGTTTTCTCAAATTTCAAACTTTAACATCTTGTTTAGGTGGCGGTTATGTATTGTTTCATAATGTATCGTATGGTAATGTATTGTATTGTGTTGTGATGTATCGTATTGTATTGTTTTAATGAATACAATGTTTTGATAGATTGTATTGTCCTCTGTTACATAATGTTACATATTCATAATTTGAATGATAAACCTATAAGGAATTTTAGAGTATAGGTTGGAGCTACTATGAAAAGATAAATAAATGATAAATAAAATTATTAAATAATAAGTAAAGACAAATGAGAAGAAAATATTAAGATAATGATGTGATCACACCAAATCAATCGTTACATAAAATAAGATTTTTCGTCGTTACCTAACGATGAATTTAAATAATACAATACAATAAAATTTAAGTAACAATCAAAAAAACATTATATTTAGACTAATAATACAATACAACGAATAACAACAATCCAAACAAAGTGTAAGAAACTTATTGCTTTTTGTATCGGTATCCCTTTCACTACTTGTGTGAGTATGCCTCATTTATTTTCATTCCCTAGTGCATAGAGCAAGAGCAAGCTACTCCAGTCGAGAAGAAGAAAATGTTGAGTCAGTGATTCGGCCTCTAGCCCTTCAATGATAGATTTGTCTTCAAAAAATCTCGACCTCGGTAGAAAACCCATCCGATAAGCCTTTTACAAGCTCAACTCTTTCAAATCCTCTCAACAATAATTGATCGTTCACTCATGCTTTCATGGGAACAAGGAACTGGAAGTCTGTTGTTAATGATCTGCTCTTTTCTTTTCTGGATGTAGACAAGACAAAGATTAACATTAAGACGTCTGAATATGAATGTATGTCTGAATGATTAAGAAGTTGTCTCTAGATTTGAACATTGAATGATTAAGATTGTTTGTTTTTTAGCAGCTGAATATATATAATTCATCATTATATCAAATGTCTAACCTCTTATTTACTAGAACTAATTCTTAGTTTATAATAATATTACTATGTGAAGTTAAACGCTTAGTGCTTTTAAGATTATATACACTAAAAACAAGTATGTAAGACTAAAAAAGATAATCCTAAATTAATACTATTTTTGTACATGTGTGTAAATATTTAACGCATATTATTATAACCGGCAAAGGGTCAAATATACCCCTGTACTATTGAAAATAGTTTACATATACCCCTCGTTATACTTTCAAGCTAAATATATCCTTACTGTTATACTTTGGGCCAAATATACCCCTCATCCGTTAAATATTTGAATCTCAATCTTAAAATAGACAAGTGGAGGGTTGGGATTAATTTGAAGTACCCATATTCTTTTTGTCCAAACAACCACCCAAAATAACTCATAACCCAACCCAAATAAAGCTTCTAATATCAACATACAACAATGGAGTAATGCCACGAGAATAACAATCTTCGATTCAATTTTGACCGCTTCAATAATAACTGTATTCATATAAGTTGATGATTCTCAACAACCGAACACACACAGTCACTTAAAAATCTCAATAACTTATAATTTTGATGAGTCAACAGTGAAAAATTATTGAAGAACTTAGATTTTTTTTAAACTCATCGTCAAATTTAAAGAACCCAAAAGGCAAAAGATGAATTTAGCTCAATAATATCCGCCAAGAGAAAATCTCAACTAAAAAAAATACTAATCGAAATAATTTTCAATATTCCATTGATTTACAGCAACTTCCATTCACAAATTTTAGAAGCAATCAACCATAAATATGAATGTCAATTTGAAGACCCAACAATTTCGTTTCCTACTTCTCCACCGAATGTGCCTTATAATGTTAGAGGGTGAATTGAAACCGATGAAATTTCAAGCACCATATCAGTTGAACTTTCAAAAATTTCAGAATCAAACCCAAACAATGAACTCAATAAGAACAACATACGGTGAACTATTTTTAAAAAGTTCAGAATTTTTTTCAATGTTTTGTATTTTTGATTGGCAAAACAAATGAAAATAGTAATTATAAAAATCAAATTCATGTACTATGCGAAGCTAATCAATTAGTAATGTTTTTAGCAAACTGATTGTGCGTTTGTTTGCTTATAAATGGGTTTGGGCAAAAAAGTGTTTAAGTGGGTTATTTTGGGTGTTGGTTTGGACAAAAGGATATGGATACTTCAAATTAATCCCAACCCTCCACTTCTCTATTTTAAGATTGAGATTCAAATATTTAACGGATGGGAGTATATTTGGCCCAAAGTATAACGATAAGGGTATGTTTGGACCAAAAGTATAACGAAGGGCATATTTAAACTATGTCTACTAGTACAGGGGTATATTTGACCCTTTGCCGTATTATAATTTGGTATTAGACTACTAATTTTATTGAGACGTTCTTGGCATAGATCCAAGACATTTTCTTTTAGAAAAAAAAAAAACATTATACATAAGCTTTTCTAGAGCAAGCAAGTCAGCAAATTCTTTTCTACCTCAACAATAAACTTGAACCAATAAAAATGACAAGAGTTATTGATGAACCTAATCTAGAGAAACAAAATATCAACAAACAAACATAGGTCAAGAGTGAAAAAAAAAAGAGTATGACATGTCTCTCTAAAATGCCAACACATTAATGAAAATATTATTAATTTTCTTGATCTTATTATTTATTCATTGCATATTTTAGTGATATGTATATGAGGTAAAAATATCCAATCAGACTAAGCAATCTAAAATTGTTATCGAATAAGCACATACGAGACTACCAACTTTATAAACAAAATATAAAATTGCAAGCAAAACTTCAGAGTTCTTGAGAAGAAAACAATAAACCAATAATAATTTGACTATACAAATTAATAAACAAAGTACTTATAATTTTCTTGAAAATTTATCAGTTCAAGAGGAAAAAAATTCAACCCCCGTTTGAATGAAAGGAGGAAGATGCTGATAATGGAGAGAGGGGGAAAGGCACGATGTATATAGAGAGAAAAAAATAACAATGTTTGAGCTTTACGAGGAAATAAATTAGCATTATAAAAAGAGTTTGAATAGAAATAAGACTCCCTCATAGATCTGAACGAATCAGATGCTATCAAACCAATTAAGTGTTTTTTTTTAAAAAATAAAATAAATGCACTTAATGGCCCAAAGCAATCTTCAAGGCAGTGGTACCTGAAATTTCATTAGGAGGTGATTTCATTTGATTTCACCATGATCGATGAAGACCAATGCGCCTATGTGAAAAAAATCAATGAAAAGTTTATAATTTTTTTCTTTACGTAGATAATATTTTATTAGCTGAAAATTATTTGAAATATGTGAAAACTGTCAAGGTTAGAAGTTACTTGATATGAAAGACATGGGTGAATGAGACTATATATTGGGTGTTAAGATCCAAAGAAATCGTTTTAATAAGCTTTTGAGTTTATTTCAAGAAACATACATAAAGAAAATATTGGAATTATTTCAAATGAATAGTTACAAATCCATGGATACTCCTGTAGCAACAGGTGAAACTTTAAACCTTGATATATGTCCAAAGATTGAATAAGAAAAGGAAGACATGTTTCAAGTTTCATATTCTAGTGTTGTCTGTAATTTGATGTATGCTATGATGTGTACTCGTCCAGACATTTGTTATGCCATGAGTCTGGTTGACATGTATCAATCCAATCTTGGAAGAGATCATTGGAAAGTAATAAAGAGAATATTCTGATACCTGAAGGGAATTGAAGATTATTCACTATGTTATAGAGAATCTGATTTATTCATAAGAGGTTATACAAATACTGATTGGGCTAGTGAGCGGTATGATAGAAAATCAACTTTCAATTATGCTTTTTTACTTAATGGTGTTGCTATTTCATGCAAAAGTAAGAAATAAACTTGCACTATTCTTTCAATTATGGAATCTAAATTCGTGAATTGTGTGTCTACAGTACAAGAAGCTGCTTGATTAAAGAGATTCTTTGAGCATTTGAATATTTCAAAGAATTCTAAGGGTCCCATGATTTTATATTGTGTCAGTTAAGCGGCTATCGCATGCACGAAGGATCCTCAGTATCACAACAAGATCAAACACATCGACATCAAGTATAACTTTGTGAGAGACATAGTAGCAAGTGGAGAAATAAATTTACAATACCTTCCTTTACACATGAAATGATAGCTAATCTTTTTACAAAGACAATATCTAAAGACTTGTTTGAGAAACATGTTAACGCTCTAGGTTTGCGCATGATATGATAATAGTTTCTTGTATTGTAAAATAACTTGAATGTTGTATTATTCTTATCAGTATATGACTATTTTGAATTTATATCTCATGCACATGTGGATATGTTTTAAAAATAAAGAATGTTGGACAAGTCGGTAGATTGACTCTTTCATACGGGCAATCGCATTTTACGTCGGAGAACGTGATGATATGATTTCCACTACCAAATAATGACTTGTTTTTATAAGTTAGACAAGAGTTTCTCTAAAAAGATGATTTTGAGGATCATTAAAGAAAGAAACTCGGGTTAAGCATCTAGACGTGTTTAGATCAAGGTTTGTACGATGTTGGATAATCAACCGAATGAGACAAATGCACCAGTTTAAGGTGAAAATATCATAGCATGTGTTTCATGCCAGGTGTGTTATGCAATCAATGATATTAATTAAAGAATGACTCCCTGCTTCTTCATTATGTGATATCCCAAAAAATTAACTTAAATTTTCATTGGAATACCCTTTGACCTTTTACTGTTGCTTGAAATTTCTATTGATGTTGCTATTTTAGCATGTTACTAATAGCCATGAGTGATTCGACAATGCATTGCATGTCTAGAAAAATAGTTGATTTGAAACAGATAGATTCGAGTGGAAAGGGAAGATGATTAAAATGTATAATTTAACTTGTATACATAAGTCGGCTATTACGCTTCAGTATAATTGTGTATATGAAGTTAAATATGAACTCGAATTCATCTCTTTAAGAAGATGAGAGATCGAATAAGTAACTACTGAAGTGAGTGGAATCTCAGGTATTGTGAGTAATAGTATTCTCAAAGTAAGTAGTGAATTCCTTCCACATGTGATTGGATTCCTACATGGGTCTTATAAAACCTTAATGGTAAACTCTTGATGCTCACATGTCGCATGAACTATTTATCGTATGAATTGCGTGTCTAGTTGATGTTGCATTAAAATTAAAATACTATGTCATTAACATTAAGTTTATAATTTTCAAATTATTTGCGCTTTTTTGTATATTTTAATTTCTATTTTATATATCAAAGAAAATATTAAAATATGTATATATCATCTAAAATTTATCATATTGCATTATGCTTTTTTAATTGAATATTTGAAATAAATGTGTAATATGCATTTTCATAAATTAGTATCAGAATGAAGGAGTGGGGTAGTAAAGGAGAAGGGGTAGTGGATGAGGTGGTTTATATTTTTCCTTCTCACAATTTGATAATGAAATTAAAAATATATCTTTTTTTCCTTTTCACAATTTATTTTTTAAATAATTTTTTTTTGATTCATATATCAAATGTTATCATTTAATTTGTCACTTTATCATCTTATCACGAGTAAATTTTATTTATTTAATATTCTTAACTGATTGTCGAAAAATGTTTCTAATACAAATTTTAAATGATAGAGATGTTAACCTAAATAATTCAAGCAAATATGAGAACAACTTTTAGTAAGTTTTAAGCCATTTTAAAATTTATATCATGATTCATACATAAATTTAGAATAAGAGAATTTTAATTTTATTTTAACTAGATAGAAAAATTGAACGTAGTTGTATCTTGTAGGTAAGCAGAAGTTAAAATTTTGCAATTTTAAGTCTTACTTGCGGCGGGGCAAAAGGATAATTGCCAGGCAACTAGTGTCACTATAAACTCGAAGGTCTTTTTCGAATCTGCCGGCCGGCGACGATGAGTTTGTCACTCATACAAAGTTACTCCTCATCGGAGGAAGAAGAACAAGAACAAGAAGAAGAACCTCACTACGACAACTCCGACGACGACCTAAAAGATGACGTTCCAGAGAATCGTTACAAACCCTTTTTTAACCCTAATCCTTCTTCACCTTCCTTGCTCCCCTCTGCTCTTGACGCCTTCTCCGAAGTAAATTAATTTCCTTAATTATTTACCTCTAAGAAAGCTGTATCCTTTTTTCATGTTATTACATTTATGTTTGAAATTATTGGAGATTTCAGGGCCGCCGGAGTTTTTGAACAACAGTGTTGAAGAAGCTGGAAAGGGTGTGAATGAACAGAGACACGGTCGCCGTAAGTACAGCAGAAACAAGAATGATTTGCCAGCCGGTACTTTTCTAACTCCTTTACTTCCTCTTAATTCTATTCTATATGATGGAATTTATGGTGTTGTATTTATACAATTTGGGCATAATTTTCTGTAGAGAGATTGGGGCTTAAACAATTCATAAATTTTCAGATTAATACTGCTAGTGGAATTTTCATTACAAAATTAATGATTTCGTTCAGACAGTAGTACTCAGGAACACTTATAAGGCAGCTGTTATACAACATACTCTAACAAAACCAAAAAGCGCGAAAGGTCTTAGGCCAAGTCTTCTGGCAAAGCTAATGTTATAACTAAAGTATGTTCATTACCTCTGACAACAACCGCGAATCCAGGATTTTAAGCTTGTGGTTCCAGTAGGGGTGCTTATTGGGTGGTTCGGTTGAATATCTGTACTTAACCACTTTGCTTATTGGTTATCAATTATTAATGGGATAAGACACTACTATCCCCTAGACTATGACCGAAATTCCGGAGACATGCCTTAACTAAACTAAGGTCCTATTACCTTCGAACTCATTTTTTTGTAATTTTATACACCTTTTAACTTACGTGGCACACTCCGTGACTCCACGTAGTTAAGGCACGTGGAAGACGTTTGGATGCCATGTAAGCCAAAAAGTTGTACAAAATTACAAAAAAAAATTGATTCGGGGTAATAGGACCTTAGTTTAGTTAAGATGTGTCTCTGGGATTTCGGGCATAGTCTAGGGGTACTTGTTCCTTGGCCCATTATTAATTGTACTAAACCGCTAATCGAACCAATATAATATCAATTTATTTGGTACTCCCTCTGTCCCTAATTACTTGTTCATTTTTTTTTAGTTGTCTCTAATTACTTGTCCATTTTGATAAATCAAGAAAAAATATTTTTTTTTTACCTATTATACCCTCTATTAATTACTTTGAAAAAGGTAGAACTTTTTGAAAATCTTAAGTTTTTAATTCATCTACTTCATAATTAATAGAGGTAAAATGGTAAACTCATTATGTCAATCATTGTTTTCTTAATAGGTGTTCCAATTCAAAGTGGACAAGTAATTAGAGACAGAGGGAGTACTAATTTAGCGGTTATCAATCGACTTATCGAATATGTAAAACAAAAGATAAAAGTACATATATGCTTGGAGGGAGTTGAGGATAAAAATTGTAATAAACTCATTCATAAACTAGTCAAGTTTTTTACTTCTGTATGATAATATATGACGGGAGGCATGGAGTTGAAGCATATGAAGTTGAGTGAACTGAACCCCGATAAGCATCCCTTGGAGGCTTGTAAAAAGAAGCCAAGAGAAATTGGAAAACACTCCATAGGAATTGAACCCGTGTCACAGGCTACAAGAGCACCTCAACAGGTTCCTTCCTTGCCACTAAACCAACTGATCATTTTAGTTATGGGTTTCCAACTAGAATTTTCTTATATATTTAACAAATTCTAAATATAAAGTATAGGGTCCGGGTTCAAGTTATTGGGTTTCTGGGAATCCCCAACAATTACACTGGATCCGCCCCTGATCTCTGAGGTTTAGAATTTTTTTTTTGATCCAACTATCTTTATACATTTCAGTTTGCTGTCTAGATCATTAAGTGAAATATAGTTAAGCATCAATAGAGAAGGAGAAACCTAATAGTATAGAGTTAATACTTAATGGAGAAAGTGGAGAACCGAAGACAGACTTTTTCAGGAAAACTTGCCTTGTGAAAGGGATTAGATGTGGTTATTTAACTTTGTAGCCATAGCATAGGAAACCGAAATGAATGCAACTTAAATAGCTTATAAGTAGAGTGTTCCGTAGATCTGGTTGAAGCCTGTTTGCAATCCAATGTTTTTACTTTGCACACTTCAACATTTTAATCCTCTAAGGTAGAGAAGTAAATCCAAGAAAAAAAGATATTCCTCCAATGGTTATATGCTGAGAAGTCTTTTCTTCAAAGCGGGGCATGTCAAATTTTTGCACTAGGAAGCATCCTTAGGTGTATAATTTTATCAACTAATATCAAGATATTTGTTCCTCTTCTTTCTCTGGTCATATTTTTGACAATAGAGAAGAATCTTTAATGGTCATGGTTTGTACATTTTCCTTTTTTTCTTAAAAAAAAATCTTTCATCTTTATAGGTGCTGTAGTGGAGTCAAAGGCTCAGTTAGTAGGAATTCATGAGAGGGTGAGAAGCGATGTTGGTGGGGGTATCCCAAAGACAGCCACTGGTCAAGGAAATGCTTCTGTTGGCTCTGTTCAAGGAGGCAAACCTGTGGCAACTGCGAGCTATCCTGGTGCAGAAGATGCAGCAGAGCTTCTGAGGTATGGATTATCATTTCAATGGAGAGTTTTATTATCGGAATTTCAAGCTTGAAAGTTGGATGAATATCAAAATTGTTGTAAATTGATTGCTAGAGTTAGTTATTTAATTGCAATTTGATTGTTCATATATGTTTGGTATCTTAAATTTCTGTAACTTGGCCCCCAATGGTGTGGCCTAGGGGTCAATGAAGTGGGTTTGAAATCATGAGGTCTTAGGTTTAAATCCTAGCAGAGGTAAAAACACTAGGTAATTTCTTCTTGTCTGTCCTAGCCTTGGTGGACAAAATTACCTGGTACTTGTTGTTGGTGGGAGGTTGCAAGTATCCCATGTAACTAGTCGAGGTGTGCATAAGTTAGTGCAGACACCACGGTCATTAAAAAAAAAAAAAATCTATACCATGTGTTGT
>JAJOOR010023802.1:0-19198 GCA_036250505.1 Solanum acaule
AATAATAAACCCAGAATTTCAACTTGAATTTCAAAGCCAAAATCTTCAACACGAATGTAGGAAATCAATAATTGCTAGGGTTGCAACTTAATCTCCCAAAGTCACAAAGTAAAAATAGAATAATAATGTTTAACCCCCAAAAATGAGGTTTACATGCCCTATTTATAGAAAAAAAATCCTAAATTAAAAGGGAAACAAATTAAGGAAAGTTTGTTCAGGTACACGTCTTCAATCCACGAGACTGAATTACAGACTGTCGATGGATCTACGGTCCGTAAGTCCCTTCCGTCAGCCAGGACTTAGAAAATATTTCCGCTTCCAAAAATCAGCTTCTCTAAAGCAAACGACGGACTAGCAGTATGGACCGTAGATCGATCTACGGTCCGTCAATCCCCTCCGTAGCTCCACACTTAGAATCTTCAAAAATCAGGTACTGGAACCCTCCAGTATCACTCTACGGATCAACAGTACGGTCCGTAGATCACCGTGGACACCGTGGTTCCACACTTGGTCAAATTTCCCTGATTTTTCCTCAATACCATGCCTGCTGATCTACAGTCATCACCTACGGACCGTGAATGGACCTACGGTCCGTAGATCACCTCCGTCAATGCCATGTTTCTGCATTTCTTTCAGCTGTCTCTATACTTCCGCGCATGAACATCTTTCCTGCAAAACATGATAAAAACACATAAAAACCAATATAAAAAGGCCTTAGACACACACAACTTGTAAGTGAAATGTATTAGAAATACCGTAAGCTCACGGTATATCACATTTTAGCATAGACTAGTGGATCCACTTAGCTACGGCGTTCTATATAACGGCAAAGTATAGAACAGTTCCGATAGAGTGGTTAAGACATTATATCATTAATTAGGCTTATAGTGGTGGTTGTCGGTTAGAGAAACTCCCACAGTAATTACATTATTTTATTATATGAGTAAATTGAGTTGTTATTTCATCCTTTAACAAAATGAGTTGTTGTTTACTGTCTAAATGATTTGGTATAAACTACACCTTTATTGTTGTTTTACTTTGCATTTGAGTTGAGTTGTTCATAAGTTGAGTAAAGACAAGGTAAGTGCTCTTTTCAAATTCCTTCCAAGTTTATGTCTTGTTTTAGAATTACCCTCGCATACTCGTACATTCAATGTTCTGACTCCATTTTGCCTGAATCATTTTATGTTGTAGACACAAGTATCCAGGATCAATATTCAGTGCCTCGTTGATCCAGTTGAGCACTCAGAGTCAATTGGTGAGCCTCATTGCTTACCGGATGGCTCTTTTTTATCATTTTTTGTAGTATTTTAGTTGTTAGGATGATTGGGGGTCTTGTCCTGACATCCCTCCTTGTTTTAGAGGCTTCATAGACAGTTAGTAGTTCAGTTGTCTTTACATTGTTATTTCTTACGTTGAGACTTGAGTTGCCACTTTGGCCAAGTTGAATGTTTGACTCTTAAACGTTCTAAGTTATTCTTTCAAACAATTGAGTAGAGATGCATTCAATCCTTGTATTAATTCTTTTAAGTCCTCCACTGAGTAAGTAAGTTAGGCCAAGGGTTCGCTTGGGACCATCAACGATTCTAGAGTGCCAGTCCCGCCTAGGGTGTAAGCTCGGGGCGTGACATTATAGGGCCTTCAAGAAATGAAAAGTTAAGAATGCACATCAGTCAGAGATAATAAAAATAGGCTATCACATCCCGAGGCTACCCCCTGGATGCGGACACATGACCTAGGATCACGAGTGACCCCAAGCTAACCTGCTGACATAATCATAGGCATACTAAAGATAAACTGAGCAATAAAACTGTGCGGAAGCTAAATCATATGAAAATCTGAAATGATGGGGAATACCCATATACTGTGTAAATATAACAAAAATTGAGAGTTTGAATACTAGTGAAAAGTCAAACTCTACGACTAAAGCTGAAACTAACTATGTTTAAAATAAAGCCTCTACTGACTAGAAATACTGGGACATGCCCCAGCTAGATCTAGCAAAACTAAAACTAAGACTAAAAGCGAGAAAATAATCATGTCACTAGCCCTCGAAGAATGAGGACTTGAAATTAACATTAATGTAGTGATAATGAGACATTCAAAACTGAAACATTGTAGTACTGGATAGCTCAAAATACTAAGATGCAAAATCTGAGAATGCAACATTAATGTATTGATAATGACACATTCAAAACTGAGACATGTATGTATGAAAATATCTGAAATAGCTGACCTAGCAGGTATAATACATGAACTAAAGAACTACATATATAGGGTTCTGGATTTATGAAGGAAACTATACTAAAATATGTTAAAATTCATGATAAACTGATTTGAAACATTAAGTAACTAATTCATAATAATCTACTATAATTCTAGAAACCCTAGGTCTAGTTGATAATAAGGGAATCAAGAATCTGACTGAAATCTAGGGACCTATTGGGCGAAAGGAACCCACTAGTGAAATCCCACATACCTGGTGATGAATTCCACAGAGAAATCTTTCGATTTCAGGGCTAGAACTAATGGAACCTTGTTGCGTTCTTGAACTAGGGTTTGGTCGCCTCTTTCTCACTTTACGCTCTAATTTTCTAAGTTTTGATGAATGATCTGACTTCGATAGGTTCTAGTTATGTATCCAGGCTAAAACTGATCAAAATTACATAGTTTAGTGGTTAAACGAAGTATTTTAGGTGTCCAACGCCTAAGGAAAAGACCAAAAGACCCCTGACTTAACTGTTGTCAGTGTCACCGACAGACGGGACCGACGGACCGTCGATCAACTGACGATCCATGCTAGTCAACGGTCAATCGGGACTGAAGCTAGTTTCTGAGGGTCTAATCCACGGACACGGACCACGGTCCGTGGTCTGACCTACAGTCTCTGGGTCCGGCCGTGGATCGTCCCTTAGACAGAATTTTGGGGCTGAGTTCTAAAGGGGTTGCATATGTGAACCATGGACGACCAGTACGGGCTGTGGGTCACTCTACAATTCGTGGATGGCAACCATGAGTTGCACCTGCAACTTTTGGAAATCTGCACTGAGGTCTGTTTACGGATATGGGGTGTTACATTATCTCCCCCTTAGGAACATTCATCCTCGAATGAAGCCTAAACTAGTTGATTATGGAGGGAAATATATGCAAACCCTACCACTAAACATTAGAAACTGATATCTGACTAAACTAAGTTCCAATAACATGAAAATACACTGAAAATGCAAGTATAAACTGAAGGAACATGATACTAGGACTGAAGTTATGCATGAATGACTGAAAAACTGAAGAGGAACTTTTACCTCAAGCTAAAGTGGGATTGGAAGGAAAGAGGTGAGGATACTTGGCCTTCATGGCTGCTTCTGCTACCCAAGTAGCTCCCTCTACAGACTGACTCATCCACAAAACCTTGACTGAAGCGACTTCTTTTTTTCTCAACCTTCGAACCTAATGATCAAGAATCTCAACTGGTACCTCTTCATAAGTGAGACTATTCTTCACCGCCACACTTTCTAAAGGCACAATAGACACTGGGTCACCTACACTTCATCAACAGCGAAATGTGACAGACTGGATGCACTGCTGCTAGTTCTGTTGGAAACTCTAACTCATAAGCCACTTTACCCACCCTCTTCAAGATCTTGTAAGGGCCTACGTATATAGGACTGAGCTTCCCTTTCTTGCCAAATCTCATCACCCCTTTCATAGGTGGCACTTTCAGGAAAACCCAATCATCAACTTGGAACTCTAGTTCCTTTCTCCTTACATCTGCATAATATTTCCGGCGACTCTGGGCTGTCCTAAGTCTATCTTTAATGAGTTGCAATTTCTCCATAGCATCATGAACTGAATTTGGCCCTATCAAGGCTGCTTCATCTACTTCAAACCAATCAACTGGAGATCTTCCTACGCCCATACAATGCCTCATAAGGGGCCATCTGTTATTGTAGGTGAACTCTATAAGAGGAAGGTGATCATCCCAACTACCCTTGAAATCGATCACACAAGCTCTTAACATGTCCTCTAAGGTCTGAATAGTACGCTTTGCCTGACCATCTGTCTGTGGATGAAATGTTGTGGTAATGTTAACCTGAGTACCAAGACCTTTCTAAAATAACTTCCAGAAATGTTGTGGTAAGGTTAACCTAAGTGTAAAGCTTGTCGTAGTCCTGCACCAAATCTGTAGTCTTTACCGCCAAAAAACTTGAAGACTTAATAACTCTATCCACAATCACCCAAATGGAGTTGTGCTGTCTGCGAGTACGAGGTAATCCTGTGATGAAGTCCATATTGATCACTTCCCACTTCCAAGTAGGAATGTCGATCTCTTGAGTCATACCTCCTGGTTTCTGATGTTCTACCTTCACTTGCTGGCAATTTGGGCACTTAGCAACAAAATCCGCTATATCCCTTTTCATACCATTCCACCAAAAGACATCCCGCAGATCACGTTACATCTTAGTGGCACCTGGATGAACATAATATTTGGAGTTATGGGCTTCTGCAAGATTCTGCTGTCTTAACTCACCCACCTTGGGAACACATAACCGACCCCGATAACAAAGCATACCATCTCCCCCTTGGAAGAAACCCTCAATTCTCTGCTGATGGACTGCACCCTTTAGTTGAAACAATATTGAATCACTACCTTGCTTTTCCTTAACCTCCACTACCAATGAAGATTCTGACCCATTTTGAATTGTTACACCACCATCTGATGTGCTCATAAGACGAACTCCTAAGCGAGCAAGTCTATGAACATCTTTCGCTAGTTCCTTTCTTTCTTCTTGAACATGTTCCACACTACCCATCGATAGTCTGCTAAGAGCATCTGCTACTACGTTGGCCTTTCCAGGATGGTAATGCACACTCATATCATAATCCATAGGAACTCAAGCCATCTCCTCTGGCGAAGATTCAACTCTTTCTGGGTGAACACATACTGAAGGCTCTTATGGTCTATGAAAACATCTACGTGAACACCATACAAGTAATGTCACCAAATCTTAAGTGCAAACACCAATGCTGCAAGCTCGAGGTCATGAGTTGGATAGTTCTTCTCATATACATTAAGCTGTCTAGAAGCATAAGCTATAACCTTACCTCGCTGCATCAACACACAACCTAGGCCGACTCTGGATGCATCATAATAGATAACATAACCGTCTGAACCCTCTGGTAGAGTCAAAACAGGAGTTGTAGTCAACACGGTTTTCAGTTCTGCAAAATTTTTGTCAAAATCATTAGACCACTAAGACCTAACCATTTCTGAGTCAACTTAGTCAATTGAGAGGCTATGGATGAAAATCCGTCAATGAACCTTCTGTAATAGGAAGCCAACTACAAGAAACTTCTGATATCTATAGCAGAGGTAGGTTTTTGCCATTGTTTCATCGATTCTATCTTCTGATAATCCACTTGGATCCCTTCACTAGACACAATATGTCCAAGGAAAGCAACTGATTGCAATTGAAATTCGCCTTTACTAAACTTAGCAAATATTTGGCAATCTTTGAGAGTCTGCAGAACAACCCTCAAATGATTCGTATGTTCTTCCTCATTCCTAGAGTAAATGAGGATATCATCAATAAAGATGATAACGAACAAGTCCAGATACTACTTGAACACTCTGTTCATCAAGTCCATGAAAGCTACAGGAGCATTGGTTAGTCCAAATGACATAACTACAAATTCATAATGACCATACCGGGTTCTGAAGGCTGTTTTCAGAATGTCACTATCTCTGACTCTGAGTTGGTAATAACCGGATCTGAGGTCTATCCTTGAAAAATGACTAGCACCCTGAAGTTGGTCAAACAATTCATCAATCCTGGGGATGGGGTACTTATTCTGGATTGTGACCTTGTTCAACTGCCTGTAATCGATGCACATTCTGAGAGAACCATCTTTCTTCTTCACGAATAACACTGGTGCACCTCATGGGGATGGGTCTGATGAAGCCCTTATCTAGAAAGTCTTTCAACTGCTCTTTCAATTCCTTAAGTTCAGCTAGAGCCATTATGTAAGGAGGAATAGATATGGGATGGATATCTGGAAGGAGATCAATTCCAAAGTTGATTTCCCTTTCAGGAGGAACTCCGGGAAGATCTTCTCGAAAAACTTCTCGGAACTAATTGACTATTGGAACTCACGCAAGAGTTGGGGTTTAGAGCTTGAATACTTAACCCAAACTAGATGATAGAGATACCCCTTAGAAATCATCTTTCTAGCCTTAAGATAAGAAATAAATCGACCCATAGGCGCTAATCTACTACCTTTCCATTCAAAGATTGGTTCATCTAGAAACTGAAAACGAACAATCCTAGTTCTACAATCGACTGAGGCATAATAAGAATGTAACCAATCCATGCCTAGAATGATATCAAAGTCTACCATTTCTAACTCTAAAACATTTACTGAGGTGACTTTCTGGGTGACTGTGACAAGGCAATTTCTGAATACCCGTTTGGCTATGACTGGGCCACTGACTGGAGTAGAACCTGAGAAGGGTTCTGAGAGAGTTTCTGGAATAACGTTGAAATTGACTGCTATATAAGGAGATACAAAGGAAAGAGTAGCCCCTGGATCTAATAATGCATAAACATCAAGGTCAAAGACTTGTAACGTACCAGTGACTACATCAGGAGAATCTTCCTGATCCTGGAGAGCGTACAACCTGTTTTGGTGCTGACCGCCACTTATACCAGATGAGTTACCCTACTGAGTCGAGCGACCTGCTGGTGCTACTGAAGTTGTGGACTGAGCTCTGCCATTATTACCTCTTTGACCCTGTTTAGAAGGACAATCTTTCAACCTGTGACCGGACTGAGCACACCCAAAACAGCCTTCATTTCCTACAAGACACTTGCCCAGATGATTCTTACCACACTTTGGACAAGTTGGGTAGGTTCTGGTGCCTGAATTACTACCTTGAGTCTTGAGCCTGATGCCCTACCTTTCTGATGGTTTCAAAACTTGGAGGATAGAGCACTAGCTGATGAAGGTGCTGCAGTTGAAGACTTCTACTGAAACTGCGAGCGATTTCCACCACCCGACTTTTGTTAAGAATACTCATAATTTCCTGTCCTAGCCTTCTTATTCTCCTTAGCCTGTTCCCTAAGCTTATCACTCTCAACCTGATAAGCATGAGTCATGAGCCTAGAGATGTTCATATCTCCTAACAACATAGCATTCTTACACTCTGTTTTTACAAGATAGGATACCCCATACATGAACTTGTTCATTTGAGCCCTGGATTCAGTAACATATGAGGAGCATACCTGGAGATTTGGGAAAACTTGAGTCCATACTCTTGGACTGTCATCGATCCCTGCCTCAAATTCATACACTCCTAAGTTTTTGCCTTCCTCAACTCTCTAGGCAGAAAGGTTTCACTAAAACAATCCCAAGTGATAGGAGTTGCACCTGTACCCCTGCTCTCTTTCCATTGAGTATACCAGATATGAGTTACATCCTTAAGCTGGTAAGATGCCAACTCAACCCGATCATTCCCAGTTACATGCATCACTCCAAAGATCTTTTTGACCTCATCAATGAAGTTTTGGGGATCCTCACCAAACTGCGATCCTAAGAACTCAGGCGGATTAATCCTAACAAAATCCCAAACTCTAGCTGCAGCTGACCCAACATTAGCATTTTCCTGAACTGGAGCCTGCTGGTTGTTCTAGTTGGTCACACTCTGAGGCTACAACTGGATAGCGTTCTGAAATCCAGCATTCGAAACTTCCTGATCTGGGACTTGAGGAGTTGCATTTCCATAAGCTCTACGAGGAGGCATGATATGAAAGCGCATAACAAAGGATTAGCACGAGGAATTATATCATACCTTACGCACGATAAGAGTAACAAAAAAATTGAAGTTTTTCCTAAAACACTTTGCAGCCTCCTTTTCATTAGATGTGGGGCACTTCAAACCCATGAAAAGGACTCTACTTAGTGTGGCTTTTCAGACATCCTAGGACTCTTAAGACAAATGCTCGGATACCCAAATTTGTCACACCTCGAGGATATCCCCTAGACGTGGACACGGGACCTAGGATCACGAGTGATCCCAAGCTAACTCTGTTGGTATAATCATAGGCATACTAAAGATAAACTGAGCAATAAAACTTTGTGGAAGCTAAATCATATGAAAATCTGAAATAATGGGGAATACCCATATATTGTCTGAATATAAGAAAAACTGAGAGTTTGAATACAAGTGAAAAGTCAAAATCTACGACTAAAGCTGAAACTATGTCTGAAATAAAGCCTCTACTGATTAGAAATGCTAGGACATGCCCTAACTAGATCTAGCAAAACTGAAACTAAGACTAAAAGTGAGAAAATGATCATATCACCTGCCCTCGAAGAATGAGGACTCACTATTGATGTTGCTGAACTAAAGATCGGGAATTGATATATGCGTGATCTGACTGCTGAGGACATGAACCTACATCATGAGAAGATGTAGCACAGAGTATGCGTCAGTACTTGAAAAGTACTGAGCATGTAGGATAGAATAAAACTGAACAATAATCCTAACTGAATCAAAGCATACATCTAAACAATGACATGAGATAAGCATAATACAAATGATAATACTGAACATGAAATACTTAATGCAATGACCAAATTGTTAATATGCTGCTGAGACTGAATACTGACTATACTGATAACATAGTCAATGCAATGGAGTCTGACGGAACTGTAAGGGAGCTACTAATAACCGACATAAAATGACATGAGCTAAATGTGGAGTCCGATGTATGCGCCCCATCGAGAGGACCCAATATACTCGGCCAAAGGTATAGAGGCATGCTGCGTGATCACTAAAATGATGCCCACAAAGGGGACTTACAACCTACGGGGCACATAGTTCTGGGACTATTCAGGTACGCTGAACCCCAGTTCACTCGGTATTAAGCTTCTCACAATTGATTAAGTAATTAACACTTTATAATTAAAACAATGTAGTAATGGATAGCTCAAAATACTAACATGCAAAATCTGAGAATGCAACATTAATGTACTGATAATGACACATTCGAAACTTAGGCATGTATATATGATAATATCTGAAATAGTTGACCTAGCAAGTATAATTCATGAACTAAATAACTACAAGCTAGGGTTCTGAATTTATGAAGGAAACTATACTAAAGCATGCTAAAAGCCATGATAAACTTATTCGAAATATTAAGTAATTAATTCATAATAATCTACTATAATTCTAGAAACCCTAGGTCTATTGATAATAAAGGAATCAAGAATATGACTGAAATCTTGGAACCTAATGGGCGAAAGGAACCCACTAGTGAAATCCCACATATCTGGTGACGAATTCCACGGAGAAATATTTTGATTTGGGGGTGGAACTGATGGAACCTTGCTGCATTCTTGAACTAGGGTTTGGTCGCCTTTTTCTCCATTTTACGCTCTAAGTTTCTAAGTTATGATGAATGATCTGACTTAGGTAAGTTCTAGTTATGTTTCTAGGCTAAAACTGATCAAAACTACATAGTTAACTGTTGTCGGGGTCACCGACGGACGGGACTGACGGACCGTCGATCGACTGACAGTCCATGTTGGTTAACCATCAATAGAGACTGAAGCTGGTTTCTGAGGTTCTGATCCACAGACACGGACCACGGTCTGTTGGTGCGGCCGTGGGTCGACCCTTAGACAAAATTTTTGCGCTGAGTTCTTGGGGGGTTGCAAATCTGAACCACGGACCACTAGTACGGGTCATGGGTCACCCTACAGTCTATGGGTGGAAACTGTGAGTTGCATCTGCAACTTCTAGAAATCTGTACTGAGGTTTGTTTTTGGATATGGGGTGTTACATAGTCACTTTATGAAGTCAGACTATTTGACTGATGAAAAGCTGGGCTAACTTCTCTTTCGTATACTTCATCCAATCAAGGATGAAATGGGCGAACTTGGTCAACCTATCAATGACCACTTAAATAGAGTCATATCCACCCACTGTGGTAGGTAGACTAACAAAATAGTCCATAGTGATTTGTTCAACATCCAAGTAGAAATAGGAATCCTCTAGATACACCTTTAGGCTACTTGTACTCAAACATGACATGTTTGCAAGTCAAGCATCTAACCACAAAATATGCAATATCCCTCTTCTTTCCACACCACTAGTTATGCTTACTCAGATCTTGATACATCTTCACCGCTCTCGGGTGAATAGAAAATTGAGAACAATGATCCTCTTCAAGAATCAATCTAATCAACTCACCCACCTTGGGCATACAAATCCTTCCTCCAATCCTCAAAACACCATCAGATTGAGGACAACCTCATTGGCTTCCCCTTTCGACACTTTGTTTTGAATGAGACACGACTTGTCATCACCGAACTAGCACTCACAAATATGCTTAACTATGGAAGACTGGGCCTCTATTAAAGCAATCAAGCCACCAGTCCTCATAAATCTTCATCTAGAAAAGGCAGTTAGCTAACCTCAAATAAGTAATCATTATGAGGAAGATG
This sequence comes from Solanum acaule, assembly GCA_036250505.1. Lineage (NCBI taxonomy): Eukaryota > Viridiplantae > Streptophyta > Magnoliopsida > Solanales > Solanaceae > Solanum > Solanum acaule. The sequence continues at coordinate 10,510 of JAJOOR010023802.1, forward strand.
ATACTTGATTTTTACTGTTACTTTGTTGAACTTTCATTAGTCAATACATATTCTCACAATTCCATCCTTCTTCCCTAGAAACAAAACAGGGTCACCCTATGAAGATACACTGGGGTGAATGAACCCCTTACTCAACAAGTCTTGTAATTGATCCTTAATATCTGTTAACTCTGCTAAAGCCATGTGATAAGAAGAGATGAAGATGATCTTGGTGCCCGCCTCCAAGTAAAGAGAAAAAGCAATGTCTCTATCTGGAGGAACACCTAGAATATTTGTAGGAAACATTTGAAAACTCTTGAACCACAAGAATATAATCCATTAAAGGTGACTCAACACTAGTATACCAAATAAAAGTCAAATAAGACAAATACCCTCTATCAACAAACCACTAAGCACGAATGAATGAGATAACTTTGCTATGGTAATAACCACTAGCACTCGTCTACTCAACCCTCGGGACACCCGGAATACCTATTGTAATAGTCTTAGCATAAAATTAAAGAATAGCATGATGCGGGTAGAGACAATCCATACCCAAGAAGATATCAAAGTCTACCATCCTAGAATGATCAAGTCTACCCAAGTATCATACCCAATCGAGAAACAAGATAAGACTTATACACTAGATCCACTACTAAGGAGTCACTCACTAGTGTAGAAACACAGATAGGCACATTTATGCTTTCATACATCATATTAAATCTAGCAAAAAAATAGTTAGAAACATACGAGAAAGTAGACCCTGGATCAAACAATACAGATATATGTCGATGGCAAACTGGGACAATACCTATAATTACAACATAAGAAAACTCAGACTCTGACCTCCCTGGAAATGCATAACATTTTCCCTTTCGACAACCTCAAATCGAAGTAGTACCCCGACTGCTACTCTACTGAGTTAAAGCGCCACTACCCAAAGCCTTGTCGCCTCCACCAGATGACCTCTAACAAGACCCATGGTTGAAGGCATTGAACCACTAGCACGAGTAGTTGAATAAGTATGTTGGGTCATGAGTGAGTCAGCAAAGGGCTCTATTGCATCAAGTTACCTAAATCCACACAACCATAACATTATCTCAAAGTGGAAGATTGTTGCTGCGAACCAGATGAGTTGTCATTGCCAACTTCACCAGAACCATAGGACCCTTTTGATGTTTGACTACTCTCATCTACTAGCATAGATGTATGTATAACCCATGATGTTGAGACGAACTACTACCTCTATGCAAACCTCTGCCTCCTAACCAGGCACCTTAAAACTCCTCAGAAGATTTGGGGCTCTAAAATTCTCTCTAACCATAAACTTCACCTCATTGGCGATGCTCAGGGTTGAATGGAAGAAAGCCCCACTCTGGTTTATCTCAGCACATAAGATCTAAATGAGTAAGTCAGTCTCCTCACGAATGTGTGGACTCTCTTTGCCTCATCCAGAAAAATAGTCATAGCTTTTCTAGATAAGTCATAAAAATGGAACTCATACTCAATAACAGAAAAATTTCCCTATTTGAAGTCTTCGAATGTCAATCACCTCTCCTCCTTCACGCTCCAAGCGATGAGCCGATCCTACGAAACACTAGAGAATGCATCCATCTCTATTGGAGGAGATCCAACTTGTCTAGACCTCACATAAGCCATCCACTACTATCTAGCTGGTCAACTAGGCTAGAGTGAAACAAAACGAACACTGCGTGCATCAACCATACCCATGGCCTCTAGCATCTCATGGCACAAAGTATAGAAATCTTGAGCATCTTTGCTCTTACCACCCAGAAACTGGGGTAGTCTCATCTTCTGGAACTTCACATGTATATGATGATCATCTATTGTCAAGACTACATCAAGAACAACCTATGCACCAAAACCTGGTGTAGGAACCACTGCTGGCTGACCCACTTGATCATGCATAATCATACTGTGATGATGACATACGGTCTATGCCCCAATTCTCATCTAAGAAACTTGTGGTGTGTGTGTCACACAACCCTATGAAAAACTGTCACGCCCCATCCTACACCCTGGGGGGACTGACACTCGAGAACCATTGCTAGCCCTAAGCGAAATCTTGGTCTGGCTTACTACTCAGTGAAAGACTTTACTCAACAAAGATAAGTTCATGTAATAACTTAGAATGTATAAAAAAAAATATTCACTAGCCAAAATGGCAACTCAAATCTCATAGCAAAACAACTGAAATGAAAGACTTATGAACTAACAATAACTAACTAGCTATAAAGACTCTAATAACTGAGATGGACGTCGGGAAAAGACTCCTGATCATCCTAATAACAAAGATGAAATGATAAAGCAATAATAAAAGGGATCCTCCGAAAAGCAAAGACGCTCACCAAACGACTCTGAGATGCTCAATTGGATCAACGAGACGCTGGATGCTGATCCTGATTACCTATATTTGCATCATAAAATGATGTAGGCCAAATGGCATCAATATATTAAATGTATGAGCATGCGAGCGAAAAACTAAACATGACATAAGCTTGAACTGAATTCTGAAAGAAACACTTACCTCAACTTTACTCAACTCATGGATACTCAACTTAATGTAGAAATAAATAACAGTAAAGATGCAGTTTATATAAAGCATTTAACAGTAAATAGCAACTCAATCTATTGGAGAAATACATCAATTTATGTATATAATAAAGTAATATAATTCTGTGGGAGTTTATCTAACCGACAACCATCACTATGAGCTATGTGATGAAACAATGTCTCGCCCACGCTGCCAGAACTGTCCTATAACTTCTCGGGATATAGAATGCCTCAACTAAGTGGATCCACTAGTCTATGCTAAAGGCATTAAGGAATCATCTAAAAAAGTATGACCATTTCTACCCACGTTGGCTACATGATTTATGGAGATTTTAGTTATTATGAACTCGTCCCGATATCGGTGCTCAATACTACTCCCAAAATACTCATCCCATATGTTTAAAAACATAATTCTTTCTCTGTGGTTTGATTATTCGTCAAAATCTTATCTCTTAAAAGAGATGGAACTCAAAACTACTCATGAAAACTCATTCGGAAATCGGTGTTTCCTCTCATCTTAAATGTGAAAACATTTACTCTTTGGGAATACATAGTCCCCATATAACATTTTAAAGAAAATGAACTCGGCTCTACTTTTTCTCAATCTCAATGCAAAAGTCATGAAACAAGTTTAAAAGATTTGTAAAAGACTTCTTAAAATGACTATAAGAACCCTCAAGACTTGACTCTCAACTCTACCTTGAATTTGATTTATGAATTCAAGGTTGTGATTTGTGATACGAAAGATCTAATGATGTTTAGGAGTGTTTTTAGATAGTTAAACATGAGAAACGATCAAGAAATCTTTGTCTGGAAGCAAGTTCGTGATGCTAAGATGCATTTTAATATTTGGTCGCGTAATAAATTTTGTGGCAGAAGGGTCTGAGAACTCTCTGGGACACGGAGAGAAAAGTTCCAATCCTGAGGAATAGGTTTACGACGGGGACCAGGTACCCAGATTTGCCCGACTTTTCCTTTTTCGTTTTCTAACCCTAATTCACCTAAATTCGATTCTTTTTCTCAATTCCTCTTTAGATTAAGATACACAGTACATTAACACAAGAACCTACTCATATACAACTCTAAAATCGACATGATTTCATCAAGAACTCAACTATCCCATCAAATCTAAAAAAAGAAAGTCAATTTTAAGAACACAATTCAAGATCATCAAACTTTCAACCTTATAGAATGAATTTCGCTGAAATAAACATGATTGGTGTGTGGGTGAACGAACCCAACACTATGAAAGTCTCACATACCTCTTTAGGGATCAACCCTTGGTGAAATCCACAACAAAATCTTATGATCTTGACGAAATCTTGACCTTTTCTCCTCTTTCTCTTCTCTCAAAGCCCTAGCATGATTTTGGAATGAGTAAACTGAACTAACTCAGTTAGACCCCAAATAAATTCCTAAAAACGAAATAAATTAATTGGGTAATGAAAAGACCAAAATACCCCTTTAAAATCTGGTTGACTTTCCTTATCCAGACACCCCGACTTCTAACGGGCATATCTCCCTCAGATGAACTCAAACACTAGAAAACTCAGTGGCTTTGGAAAGATAATCCAAAGACCTTTCGTATGGTATCTTGTAGCCCACCTAACTCATCCTATGCTAGGAGTTATGATCATTTGAAGTTGACCCAAAACTCATTCTTTGCATAATTCCCAAAAATTCCAAATTTGATTGTTTCAAAAAAATGATTTCTTTCTAATTCTAATTCTTGCAAATAGCAGGGTGTTACAGTAACTCCAAATACATCCAACTTCCTCAGCAAAGTGTCCTGAAACAAGAAGGAACCTAGTCGTCAACAACCTCAACTTGTAGCTTCAGAGAGAATTCTCTAGCTCGGCCTCTGGCTGGAGCCGCTCCATGGGCATGACCTCAAACCGATGCTTCTCCACGAGCAAGGGGTCTAGCTTGGGCCCTAGCCCTACCCCTATTTGGGGTCTCAACAACTCTCTCCCCTCATACCACCAGAAATCAATGTTATGGTCCTCGCATTTGCCAAAATATCACGTGCCACCTTAGTACTAGCAAAGGTAACTGCGCATGATAATAAAGAATGAATAAAATTGTAATAGTATCCGTAGCCTCTCTAAGATAAGTACACACGTCTATGTAATGATCCTCGAGACTCGACTTAGACTTAGCTTGTAAGCACATAAGACCTATGAACCTGGCTATGATATAATTTTCCACGACCCAAAAATAGACGTGATGACACTCGTCTAACCCCACCTATAAAGTCAACCTCAAACCCAACAATACGAAAAAAAAATGTGGAAAATAAAACAATAACAACATAAAAGAGAAAAACATAGCCAATTTGATAAGCACCCCCAAAATTTGGTTGTCAAGAGTAAAATCCTCTAGAGTATGAAAACAAAATTGAAAAAAAAATACAAGTCTCAATGTCTTTATTTCTCTAATAGAACAAAGCATAAAATTAGAAACAAGAGGGCTCGCTAGGATGACAAGAAACTAACTCTTAATGTATCCTCAAAAAGCTTCGGAGATAGATGAAGAAGAATGATCACACAGGTTCGGGCTTGGAACCTACACAAGTATAGAAGCAAGGAGTGAGTACGAAACAACACAGTACTCAAGAAGCAACAACCAATAATAAACAAGGTAACTAATATAGAACACTAGTACTCCTTTCATCCCAACTGAACCACTTCAATTACAACCTACATAGAAATCAACAATCAACAAGTATCAATTTAATCAATCACAAGTATCAAGTATGTAAATCACAAGTATCTCAATCACAAGTATAAAGTAGATCAATCAAAAGTATCAAGTAGATCAATCACAAGTATAAGTTTATCAAATCCAATCAAACTTTTGCCAGAACCTTCCCCAATATCATTCTCTAGAACCATTTTCTATCGATACAAAATCACTCTACGAAACAAGTTCCCATCGACACAATATTACTTACACGAACCATTTCCCATCGGCTTTGTGTAATGTGACTTGTTGGAACAATTTCCCATCAATATAATCACCACATGTCTCATCACAATGTACAAAAATCAATGCAAATAAGCAATTTCACACCATAAGAAAGATACAATAAACTCAAGCAATTCAATTCCACTATGATGCTATCAGAGCACTTCATTAATGAACAAATTAGGATCCTCATCAAGGCAATTCACAAAACACAACTATCAACATGTTGCCCCTTTCATTTATTCCCCTTTTTCATTCATTAAGACCAATCAAGTTGAGTAATTGAACCCATATTCTTAGTTTCATTACTCTCCAACATACACAATGAAGGAAGTGTGTGGGTGATCCAGCATCCATAGTGCCATTAGAGTGTGGCCGTGAAAGATAGTCTCTCGTATGAGGATGTACCAGTTGAGATTCTCGATCGTCAAGTTAGAAGGTTAAGAAACAAAGAAGTCACTTCAGTTAAGGTTTTGTGGAGGAGTCAGTCTGTAGAGGGAGCTACTTGTGAGGCAGAAACAGCCATGAAATCCAAGTATCCTCACCACTTTCCTTCCGATACCATTCCAGCTTGAGGTAATAGTTCCTCTTTAGTTTTTCAGTCATTCATGCATAAATTCAGTCTTAGAGTCATGTTCCTTTAGTTTGTACTTGCATTTTCAGCGTATTTGCATGTCCTTGGAACTCAATTCAGTCAGAAATTTAGTTTTTAGTGTTAAGTGGTAGGGATTGCAGCCCTCTCCCTCCATTTAAGCTAGTTTAGTCTTTATTCAAGGACGAATGGTCTCAAAGGGGAGATAATGTAACACCCTGTATCCGAAACAGACCAAAATGCAGATTTTGAGAAATTGCAGGTGCAACCCACGACTGCCATGCACGGACAATAGGTCAGACCATGACCCATGCTGGTGGTCCATGGTTCACCACAGCAACCCCTCCCTAACCCAACTCAGAAAAATCGGCCAAGTCTCGACCCACGAACAAACCCATGGTCCGTAGGTCAGACCACGGTCCATGGTCTGTGTCCGTGGATCAAGAATCATTTACCCAGCCTCTGACACGAACTACGGTCGACCAGCACGGACCGTCATTCGATCCACTGTCCGTAGGTCTGACCGTAGGTGAGGGTCAGCAGCCAGATAGATAAACATTGTTGAGTGGGTCAACTTTAGATGGTCATAAATTTTAGCACAAAATTAATTATGTGTCCCATGACATATGATATGATATATAATTGAATCCTCTTTCCAACGCCACTGAGTTTGCTAAAATCCGACCTCCGAGTGAATGGTTATGCTCATTTTAGTGAAGCCCTGTCGGGCAGACTCGACCGACAACTCCAATCGACGAACCGTTGATTGACCTACGGCCCGTAAGTCCAATCAGTCGGTCACTCTGACAGTAATTAAGTCAGGGGTCTTTTGGTCTTTTCCTATGTCGTTGGACCCCTAAGATACGTCGTTTAGACTCTAAATCATGAGGTTTTAGTCAGTTTAAGCCTAGAAACATAACTAGAACTTACCTTAGTCAAAATCATTAATCAAAACTTAGAAAATTAGAAGTAAGAGAGGAGAAAAAGGTCAAGAACCCTAGTTCAAGAATGCAGCAAGGTTCCATCAGTTCCAGCCCCGAAATCTAAAAATTTCTCCATGGAATTCGTCACTAGGTATGTGGGATTTCACTAGTGGGTTCCTTTCACCCATTAGGTCCCTAGTTTTCAGTCAGTTTCTTGATTCCCTTAATGTGACTAGACCTAAGGTTTCTTGAATGTTAGAATTGTTGGGTTCTTAGCTGTTAGAATGATCCAAATAAGATTAGTACGTTAATATTCAGTTTATTGCATGAATTCCAGAACCCTAGCTATGTATTTCGTTAGTTCTTGAATTACACATGCTAGGCCAGATATCTCAGTTATTCAGTTATACATGCCTCAGTTATTAATGCATCAATATCAGTTTAATTGTTGCATTCTCAGTTTGCATGTTCAGTTTTGAGCTCTCCTGCATATACAGAAATTCAGTCATAACCAGTTAATCACTTAATCTATTGCGAGTAGAATAATACTGAGTTTGACTAGGGTTCAGTGTACCCATATAGTCCCAGAACTACTAGCCACGTAAGTTGTAACTCCCCTACGTGGGCATCAGTTCAGTGATCACGCCAGCATGCCTCTATACCTCTATGTTAGAATCGTTGAAAACTGATAGGTTTAATACAAAGAAGATATTAACTAAATACTAAGTTGAATCTAACTATGTCTGAAATAAGCCTCTAAACTAACCAGAAATGTTGGGACATACCCCAACTAGGTCTAGCAAAACTGAAACTAGAGACTAAAAGCGAGAAAGATAAACATGTCACTAGTCCTCGAAGAATGAGGACTCATCACTGATACTGCTGAACTGAAGATCGAGAATCGATCTAAGCATGATCTAGATGCTGAGAACCTAAACCTACATCACGATAAGATCTAGCGCACGTATGCGTCAGTACTTGAAAGGTACTACGTATGCAGGATAGAGTAAAGCTGAAATAACATATAACTGAACAAAGCAATAAAACAATGAAATAATTTGAACATGATATAGATACTGAATGCTGAGATAACTGAATGCAGTGACCAATTGATACATACTGAAACTGAATACTGGATATACTGATAAATGGTCAATAAAATAGAATCTGACTGAACTGTGGGAGCTACTAATAACCAACAATAAAACCACATGAGCTAAATGTGGAGTCCGATGTATACGCCCCACCGAGAGGACCAAATATACCCTGCCAAAGGTATAGAGGCATGCTGGTATGATCACTGAACTGATGCCCACCGAGGGAACTTACGTGGCTAGTAGTTCTGGGACTATATGGGTACGCTGAACCCTAGTCCAACTCGGTATTATGCTACTCCCAATAGATTAAGTGATTAACTGGTTATGACTGAATTTCTGTAAATACTAGATAGATCAAAACTGGACATGCAAACTGAGAATACAACAATTAAACTGATATTGATGCATTAATAACTGAGGCATGTATAACTGAATAACTGAGATATCTGACCTAGCATATGTAATTCAAGAACTAAAGAAATACATAGCTAGGGTTCTGGAATTCATGCAATAAACTAAATATTAACGTACTAATCTGATTTGGATCATTCTAACAG
>JAJOOR010023803.1:0-30229 GCA_036250505.1 Solanum acaule
ATAGCTGGAAGTAGTAGTAATCTTTTTATTTATTAGACAGAACCTATCCCTTTGCCTTCTTAACAGAATGCTCTGACTCATTTCACTATATTCCTTCTCTCTTTTTGAAAGCTATTGTTAAGTAATTATGATACCTAGCATCCAGTGATACCTCTCTTGACATGGTGTCTGAATCCCTAAGAAGAAACAATTGTAAATTTTAATAGTCCTAAGATAACAAAAATGCTCTCTGGTAAGTTAATGGTGTTTTGATATATAATTTTTGAAATTTCTGAAATTGTGCATTAATGTTTCTAGAATATGCATGTGCTTTTGGTGTTTGTGTGAGAGAAAATAAGATGAAGATGTCAAGAGAGTGAGCGAGAGACGAGACATGTAGTATGATCATAAACCTTAGGCAAAATTGAATATAAACAACTATCTTTGATGTAAAAGACAGTTTGATTTCGAGTAGTTAGAAGTATGATGTTGTGTTTACTACATGATCACCTACTTCAAAAAAATTTGAGTTCTAATGCCGGATAAATAAAAAAGGAACACAAATGTTCATTTATCTTAATCTTTTGACAAGCTTTACTACTTAAAAGGAATGATCGGTGATGGCAAAGCTGATCCTATATGACTCTAATATCATAATTGCTGCACAATAATATGCTACATACACCTAACAGTTTGTGATAGGGTCCACAGTTAGATACAAATATTTAGTATATTTATTTTTACATACTATTATTTTGGATAGGAATAATTTATTTGATTAATAGTAAATGATTTAGATGAAACATATATCATTTGCATGAGATAACTGCTAGGATGACAAGTTTTTATTTCTATATGGTGTCACATATATTATTTATGGATAGTACAAAGTTGGCATTATGAATCTTCCTTCGTGTTATGAAATATGCTCTACACCGTTACTCCTTTACAGCTCTCTATATTATATTTTATGGAAAGTGTACTTTTTTTTTGCAGAAAACACACATGTTCTTTGTTTAGTATCTTGTTACAAAAATATCGAGAAGGAGAGGAAAATTTTCCTTTCAATTCTTTTGATTCAAGCATGCAATAGTTGTAGTTATCTTTAATACTATGTGGTCTTTATAAATTTTAAGGAGCATTTGTTTTTTACTTTTTACAAGTTTTGAAGACTTGAAGTTGCAAGTGAAGAAACAAGTTTTGAAGAGTTGTTGAAAATAACAAATTGATTATTTTATTTTCTAGGACACTTGGGACAAATTTTTTATTTCTTGCTATGTATATTGTAAACAATTCATGGCTATACAATTAATAGTGGAATGCTTATAATTGTTGGTTGCAATTGATTACTAATTGTGTATTAGAAAGTGTATATATATTAACGATAATTTTATTTATGTTATTGTGATTATCTTTGTATATATTGAAAAACATTTACATATAATTTATGGACCACATTTTATGATTTACAAATGGAATTTTTACGGACCAAATTTCTTGTACTTATATACTTTTTAGGACCACTAAAAGTTATTATGTGTATTGTTTTTAGGACCAGCACATTGGTCCCAAAACCTGATTTCAGGACCACATATTTTCTAGTCCCTAAAGCGATTTAGCGACTAGATGCTAGATCCCATCGCAATTGATCTTTAGCGAAGAAGCCTATAGGGACGGATAGCGACCAGACTTTTCTGGCCGCTATTGCCCTTTAGAGACTAGAATTAGACTTTTAGAGACCACTTTTCCCTTCGCTATTGGACTGTTTTCTTGTAGTGTATCTCTAGGATCATGACTCATGCTCAGAAGGTTGAGGGAGATAAGCTTAGGGAATAAGCTATGGACAAAAATAAGGCTAGGAGATGGAACAATGAGCCATCTCAGGAGAAATCGGGTGGTGGACATCGTTCACAGGTTCAGCCAAGGTCTTCTGCTCCAGTACCTTCATACTCTAGTGCTCCATCCCCCAAGTTTCGACAGGATCATAAAGGTAGGGCATTAGGCTCTGAGTCTCAGTGGAGTGTTTCAAATAACAGAACCTACCCAACTTGTCCAAGTGTGGTAAGAACCATCCGGGCAAGTGTCTTGCAGACAAGGAAAGATGTTTTAGTTGTGGTTAGACTAGTCAAAAGTTGAGGGATTGTCCTTCTTCTAAAAAGGGGAAATGGGCTAATAAAAGTATGGCTCAGTCTTCAGCTCCAGTAGCACCAGCAGATCGCCTAACTCAGCTGGGTGGTTTATCTTGTACATGTGGCGGTCAACACCGAAACACGTTATATGCTCTCCAGACTCGTCAGTCATTGGTACGTTACGAGTCTTTCACTTAGATGTTTATGCTTTGTTAGATCCAGGGGCTAATCTTTCCTTTGTAACTCTATATATAGTAGTTCAGAACCCTTCTCAGCCTCTACTCCAATTGGTGACCCATTTATAGCTAGATGGGTATAGATAAATTGCCTTGTCACAGTCACTCAGAAAGTCACCTTAGTAGATCTAGTACAGTTAGAAATGGTAGGCTTTGATATCATTATAGATATGGATTGGTTACCTTCTTATTATGCCTCAGTCGATTGTATAACTATGATAGTTTGGTTTAAGTTTCTAGATGATCCAATCCTAGAATGGAGGGGTAGTAGATCAGTGCCTATGGGTCGATTCATTTCTTACCTTACGGCTAGAAAGATGATTTCCAAGGGCTATCTCTATCATCTAGTTCGGGTTAAGGATTCCGGTTCCGAAACCCCAACTCTTGAGTCAGTTCCAGTAGTAAATGAGTTTCAAGAAGATCATCCTGCAGTTCCTCTCGGAAAGGAAATCGACTTTGGAATTGATCTCATTCCAGATACCCAGCCTATTTATATTCTTCCTTACAGAATGGTTCCAGCTTAGCTTAAGGATTTAAAAGAGCAGGTGAAAGACCTTCTAGATAAGGGCTTCATCAAACACAATATTTCCCCATTTAGTGCTCCAATGTTGTCTGTGAAAAAGAAATATGGTTCACTCAGGATGTGCGTTGACTATCGACAGTTGAACAAAGTCATAATCAAGAATAAGTACCCTATCCCTAATATTGATGACTTGTTCAACCAACTTCAGGGTGCTAGCCATTTTTCGAAGATAGATCTCAGATTTGGTTATCATCAACTTAGAGACAGAGATAGTGACATCCCAAAAATAGCCTTCAGAACTCGCTACAGTCATTATGAATATGTAGTTATGTCATTAGATCGAATGAATGATCTTGTAACTTTCATGGATTTAATGAACAGGGTGTTCAAGCAGTACTTGGACTTGTTTGTTATATTCTTTATAGATGATATCCTCATTTACTCTAAGAAAGAGGAATAACATGCGACTCAATTGAGGGTTGTCCTGTAAATATTCAAAGATCTCTAGTTATTCGCTAAGTTCAGCAAATGTGAGTTTTGGTTACGATTTGTTGCTTTCCTTGTCCATATAGTGTCTAGAGAAGGGATCCGAGTAGATTCTAAGTTAATAGAGGCGGCAAAACAATGTCCTAGACCTACCTCTACTACAAATATCAAAAGTTTCTTGGGTTTAGCTAGTTATTACAGAAGTTTCGTGCAATGTTTTACATCCATAGCTTCTCCATTTACTAAGTTGACTCAGAAAAAGGGGAAGTTTCAGTGGTATGATGATTGTGAGAAGATCTTCTCAGAACTGAAAACTAGGTTGACTACAACTCCTGTTTTGACTCTACCAGAGGGTTCAGACGGTTATGTGATCTATTTTGATGCATCCAGTGTCGGCCTAGGTTGTATATTGATGCAAAGAGGCAATGTTATAGCTTATGCTTCTATACATCTTAAGGTGCATGAGAAGAATTATCCAACTCATGACCTTGAGCTGGCAACCGTGGTATTTGACCTTAAGATCTGGATACATTACTTGTACGGTGTTCACGTAGATGTGTTCACAGACCATAAGAACTTTCAGTATGTATTCACCCAGAAAGAGTTTAATCTTTGCCAGATGAGATGGCTTGAATTCTTGAAGGACTATGATATGAATGTTTTTACCATCCTGTCAAGGCCAATGTAGTAGCTGATGCTGTTAGACGACTATCTACGGGTAGTGTAGCGCATGATTAGGAAGAAAGGAATGAATTAGAAAAATATGTTTATCGGCTTGCTCACTTACGAGTTTACCTTATGAATATAGCAGATGATGATTTGATAGTTCAGAATGGGTCAGAATCCTCAATTGTAGCGGAGGTTAAGGAAAATTAAGACAGTGATCCTATATTGCTTCAATTGAAGGGTGCAGTTTATCAACAGAAAGTTGAGGTGTTCTCCCAAGGGGGAGATGTTGCGCTTCGCTACTAGGGTCGTTTTATGTGTTCCTAAGGTAGGTGAGTTGAGATAGCAGATCCTTACAGTAGCCCATAGCTGCAGGTATTCTATTCATCCAAGTGCCATTATGACGTACTGTGATCTGCGGGAAGTCTTTTGGTTGAATGGTATGTAAAGGGATATAGCAAATTTTGTGGCTAAGTGCCCTAATTGTTAGTAAGTGAAGGTGAACATCAGAAACCAGGTGGTATGACTCATGAGATTAACATTCCTACATGGAAGTGGGAAGTGATATATATGGACTTCATTAAAGGTTTACCTTGTACTAGCAGAAATCATGAATCCATTTGGGTAATAGTAGATAGAGTTACTAAGTCCCCTTACTTTTTGGTTGTTAATACTATAGATTTGGCAGAGGACTACTCCAAGATTTACATGAATGAGATAGTCAGGTTGTATGGGGTTCCTTTGTCTATCATCTTATAAAGAGTTCCTCAGTTTAGCTCTCATTTCTGTAAGTCATTTCAGAAAGGACTTGGTACTCAGGTTAATCTCAGCACAACATTTCATCCATAGACGGATGGTCAGGCAGAGCAACCATTCAGACTTTAGAGGAGATGTTGTGAGCTTGCGTGATCAACTTTAAGGGAAGTTGGGATGATCAAGTACCTATCATAGAGTTCGCCTACAACAATAGCTACCATTCCAGTATCCAAATGACCCTTTATGAGGAATTTTATGGGCGTAGTTGTAGATATCATATTGGTTGGTTTGAAGTATATGAAGCATCCTTGATAGGGCATGATTAGGTTCATGATGCTATGGAAAAAGTTCTACTCATCGAAGTTAGACTTTAAACAACCCAGAGTCGGCAGAAGTCCTATACAAATGTAAGAAGAAAAGACTTAGAGTTCTAGATTGATGATTGGGTTTTCCTGAAATTTTCACCTCTTAAGGAGTGATGAGATTTTGCAAGAAGAGGACCTTAGAGGATCTTGAAAAGGGTTGGCAAAGTGGCTTATGAGTTAGAGTTGTCAGCAGAACTAGCAGCAGTCCATCCAGTCTTTCACATTTCCTTGTTGAAGAAGTGTGTGGGTGATCCAAAATCCATAGTACAATTAGGGAGTGTGGTTGTGAATGATAGTATCACTTATGAAGAGGTAGTAGTTGAAATTCTTGATCGACAGGTTCGAAGGTTGAGAAATAAGGAAGTCGCTTCAGTTAAGGTTTTGTGGACGAGTTAGACGTTGAGGGAGCTACTTGGGAAGCACAAGCAGCAATGAAGGCCAAGTATCCTCATCTCTTTACTTCTGATTCAATTCCAAGTTGAGGTAATAGTTCCTTTGCAATCTTTAAGTTTTCTCTTGCGTAAATTCATTCTTAGTATCTTGTTCCTTCAATTATACTTGCATTTTGAGGGTATTTGCATGTTCTTGGAACTTAGTTCAGTCAGATTTTAGTTTCCAGTACCTAGAGGTAGGGTTTGTAGCTCTTTCCCTCCATATTCATCTAGTTTAGACTTTATTTGAGGACGAATGTTCCCAAGGGGGAGATATTGTAACACCTCAAAATTATTATACTAGAACACTAGAAAAAATAGGTGAACCACGAAAGGGTTCACGTACTATGAATGGAACCATGGTCCATCATCTTATCCGTGGTTCACACCCAACCCAGGAATGGTGGACCACGGGACCCTTCACGGGTCGTGGACCACCACATGAGGGATACTGGTGCTCGTGGTAGAGAGACAGAACGCCTCAGGCCCTGACATCAGTCAATAGAGCCCTCTACGGGTCGTTGTTGTGATGACGGGCTGTGGGAGGGTCTGTGGACCCGAGAAAATAGACCACTGGCCCAAGTGAGGGACCACGGCAACCTTCACAATTTGTGGTCATCCACACGTTCAGTGGTAGGGCTCGTGGACCCATGACCAATAGTTAGCGCCAATAGAAAATGACCCAGTCTACAGGTCGTGGTTTGCCTCGACAGATATTAAGTCACGGGTCATTAAGTCATTTCCCCTATGCATTGGAAACTAAAACTACGGCATTTAACCCCTGATTTAACGTTTTAACTACACCTTATCCATTTCTAGGTGCAAACAAACGTTTTTCAGTATAAAATCCAAGATAGAGTTGCGGTCGAACCCATAGGGAGTGGTACATGTTAAAATTCAGTTAGGAAGTACAAATGTGGTCTAATTTGGTATAGGAATAGAAGTTAGCAAAAAAGAGATGTAAACGAGTCTAAAGGGAGTGACACAAATGTCAGATGGGGGGTTTCGATTTGCAATTATCAGCTACATCAGAATCAAACAATGATGAAATAACAATATAGAGAGGAATTCTCGAGATGTGATTGATTGTAGGAATTCTTTGATATATGGGTAATTGCAACTACTTATGAATAGCTAAATATCAGTGGGTAGGCTAGACTCTAAAGAAAATAGCTTTCTCTCGAATAACTATCTTGATTCAAGTGATTTCTTTCTAACATCAACAAGCATAGCAAATAAGAACAACCCACACCTTAATTGATCTACTCTCTGGAGCTAGATTGTTAGGATTAGGTTTTAGATTCACTATCTTGAGCTTAACCCATATCAACCCAATACCTAAAAACCATTAATCAAAAGCTTTGGTTCCAACATCTCTCTCGAGCAAGTTAAGAACACAAAATTAGAACTGCATTTGCAATTACAATTCATAAATTAAAACTCAGCTAATGATTAAGCCCACTTCGATTAAGCATTTAAATTAGTAATAAACAATACCAATAAACTAATTCAATTCATAATGACATAATCACACCCCAAGAATTTGGGTTAGCCAAACATCATAAAAAGGTAAAAACTATTACCTAATCGATTAGTCATCAACTGGGTATTAGTCTCCAAGTCATTACAACGTTCCAAAATCATCAAGTTCAAATCCCCAAGTCAAAATCATCATAAGTTCAACAATAATCACTCAAAAATATACCGAAAACTCTATTCTAGAATGGGAATAGTAATAACTGAGAGGGAATTCTAATATCTGGGTAACAACACTCAAAACTCCTTTAACACTCAATTTATAGTTTTCAGCTTTTTGGCTTAAAAGTCCACTCGGCGGGATAAGTCGCGCTTCACTGAGTGGTTCGTCTATCCATCATTTGCTTACTTTCATCGCCATTATGCTTTTGTTGTCAGCATTCGAAGTCCTATAACTCTGGGTGATCAACCTTGCTTTCACAGAATCGGTCAGCGATTCGCCGACTTGGTTTTATCCTCCAGGGCTGGCACACTGGAACATTAAGTGAGTTGAAGAGCCACTCGGTGGTTCGTCGAGTGGTTTTGGCGATAACCAAGATCTCATTTTCTCAACTTCTTCAACATGTTTTGTTCCTTTTTGCCTAGCTGCATCTTTGCCTTGCTCTTTAGCTCATATACCTGAAAATCAATGCTTTAACAACATTTATAGCATAAATTAGAGATTTCAAGAAACTAAAACTATCAAAATAAAGCCCAAATATTGGACTCATCAACTCCTAAACTACGTAGTTTTTCTCAGTTTTAGCCTAGTAACTTAGTCAGAACTTACCCTAAGCGATTCATTCACAAAAAAAATCATTAGATTTAGAGCAAAAAGGGAAAATCATGCGATAGCTTTCTCAAGAACACGCAACAAGGTTTCTCGAGTTCCAGCCCCAAAATCGAAAGATTTCTCCGTGAATAGCGTCACCAGGTATGTGGGATTTCATGAGTAGGTTCCTTTCACCCATTAGGTCTCACTAGAATTCAATCAGATTCTTGATTCCCTTCATATTGTCTAGACCTAGGATTTCTAAAACCCTAGATATTAGTTGTGATTTAGGTGTTAGAATGTTCTTACTCAAATTATCATGTTTCCATAACATTGTTGCTTAGTTCCTTGCATGAAACTCAGAACCTTAGGTTTGTAGATTCGTTTAGTTCATGAACTACACTAGCTAGGACAGATAAACAGATATACATGCCTCAGATTTCAAATGTTTCATTATCAGAAATTAATGTTGGATTTTCAGTAAGCATGTCAGAATATTGAGCTATCTAGTTTATTTCAGTTATGTTGTATTGTACACACTCTAGTTGTGAGTAGGCTTTATATCGTGTTGGACTAGGGTTAGTCACCCTCACAGTCCTAGAACTATGTGCCCCCGTAGGTTTATATGTCCCCTCTGTGGATATTATATTTGGTGATCACGCCAGTCATGCCTCTATACCCCTGGCAAGGTATATTAGGTCCTCTCAATAGGATGTATACATCGGACTCTGTGTTTAGATCACGTGGTTTTATGTCGGTTATTAGTAGCTCCCACAGTCAGACTCTAGTGTATTTGATCAGGTTATTAGTTACATTTCAGTATTCAACTTTAGCATGCTATGTATTTTGTCATTGCATGCAGTTCAGTTCATATTCTGTATCTTCAGTATATTCGTCATGTTCATCTTATATCATTTCTCAGTATGCTTTGTTCAGTTATGTACATTGTTCAGCTTTATCATATCCTGCATGCTCAGTACCTTTTAAGAACAGACGCATACTCTTCGATACATCTTCTCGTGACATAGTTTCATGTCCTCTACATTCAGATCACGTGTAGATTGGTTCCCGATCCATATTCAGCAGTATCAGTGGTGAGTCCTCATTATTCGAGGACGATAAACATGTTTTCTTTTATTTTCAGTCTTTCAGTTTCAGTTTTTCTAGAGTTAGCTAGTGCATATCGCAACATCTCTAGTAAGTTAGAGGCTTATTTCATACATAGTTAGATCCAATTTTGGTTTTGAGTTTGATCCTCAAGTTGTTATCAAACTCATAGTCTTTTTATTAGACAATGTTGGTTATTGCCCATTTCAGTTTATATAATGTTTTAAGCTTTCGCATAATATTTCTTATTTCAGTTTATCTTAGTATGCTTATAATATGCCATGTCAGGGTTAGCTTGGGGTCACTCGTGATCCTAGGTCCCGTGTTTATATCAAGGGGGTAGCCTCTGGGTGTGACAATCCACGTAATATAGAAAGTTCGTGGTCTTAACTTTGCTAGTAGGACAACCCTATTCGGTGTGGGAGACACCAAATTCCCTTTTATTAGCTCACATGGTCCTTCCTGTCAATTAAGGCTACTTTTCACAAGTTATGACGAATTGTGGTTACTTAAAAAAGTATCTAATATGGAACATAAGAATGACCTTACTTTCATCGACCTTATTCATGAACTATGTTTCAAACCTCATGTCATGTATTTTAACTTGGTACTTGCATATTATGAAATGTCCATTTTTAGCATATTTTATATGTTTTATGCATGGCTATCATTCTTGGTACATGTTTCTACTAACACATACTCTTTCCTAGAGTTCCCCAAATGTAGGATAAAAAGGATCGGACTTTTATAACTTTCAATCATTTCTCAATTTAAAATTCTATACTAGACGCCAAGGTTACATACCGATCACTCTTTGTGTCTTAGATGGCATATGAGATGTTGTAGAATTCCGCTTTACTTTGATGATACTTTTAGACTTCAAGTGTTTCTTTATCTCTTTGATTTTCTTATACCTTGTTATGTATGCTAAGTGGCTTGTGTGTGTAGGGCCTCTTGGGGTCCTATACGCCATGTTACACTAAGAAACTACCTTGGGCCGTGATAGGTACAAAATTTCTTAAGCATAATTTTTGACAGACCAAAAAATAAACTTACTTATACTCTCCTAAGATTCGGAAACTGTAGAAGAAGCATATTTGGAGAATCATATGAATTTCAAAGAATATTTTTTAACACTCGTATTCCTTTGGCGAAAGTTAATTAATTCAAGTACCTTTTGTCTCCCTCATCTGAAGAGGAAAAACCTATCAAGGCAAGCATCCTTAAACTCTTCCCAATCAGGAGGAACCCAATCTATCACCCTCTCTTCCTTCCATTGATCAAACAAAACTTGAGCAACACTCTTAAGTTGATAAGAGGCCAATTCAACCTTTTCCACGGGAATCACAAAGATGATCATCAAAATCGTATACACCTCATCAAAGAACTCTTGAGGGTCTTTCTCAACCTTTGAACCATGAAACTCCATTGGATTCAAGCACGTGAAGTCCTTTACTCTAGTTGCGGCCGTACCCACATTTGGGTTCATATCGACCACAATCTTCCTATTGACTTGAGTCTTCATAGCTTGAGCCAATACTTGAAAAGAAACTTGCAATTCTCAATTAGTCACTTGTCGAGCAAATGGGTTGTTCGGAACTAGAGGAGCTTGGGGAGCTTCTTGTTCCACATTCTCACCCGCATTCTTTCTAACTTATGCACTTCGCAAGCCATATCTTTGAAAGCGTCGGATAATGATTAAGACAGAGACATATACAGTTACACAATATTGCACGGCTTTAGACTAATGAAAAAGTGGAGTTTCATAAATATCTTGTAGCCTCTTATTAATAAATATGGCACGTTTCACACTGATGAACAAGACTCTACTTGATATGGCTTGTGAGACATTCTTGGACCTTCCTAAATGTTGTGCTCTGAATACAAAGTTTGTCACGACCCAAAGTATACCCTAGGCATAACATGGATTATAGAACCTCGAGAGGTGATGAGTATGAGATTTGGACTCATTTGGAGCTTAGTTTGATAGTTTTTTATGTCCTCAAATGCCGAATCTATGTTATAAATTGATGTTAAGACCTTGATTTTCAGCATTATAGGCTAAGGAGCAAAGCAAGGACAACAACGAGCATAAGTGAATCATTAAGCTGAAGAGATGTAGAAAAGTGATCCTGATGATCACCAAAACCACTCAGCGATTCGCCGAGTGGATCCTAGCCCGCTTATTGTTATAGTACACAATGTCTGAGATGCGAGAAATTAGGGCGAACTATGTCCCATATCGGTGAGTCGCCGAATTGATCAGTGAAGAGAGATTGTACCGCCGAAAGTACTAAATGAGCAGTAAATATGCAACCTAATTGGTGATCCAAAGAAACAAAGGGTGCATCACAGAAGTGATTAGCGATCCCGAAATAGATAGCCTAAAGTTACAGTGCATGTATGATGAAAACATGAAGCAAGAAGGCGATGAACAAGGGCGATTGGCGAATCGCCGACTTGTTGGTAAAGCCCAATTTTCCTCGCCGATCAACCCCAAAAAGTTGAATCTCAGATCAATATAAATTGAATTTTTGAAGAGAGAGAGGGCAATCAACATTTGTGGAGCGTAAGAGAGAATAAAAACACTATTCCTAGTTGATTTGAAGGAATTTTTGTAAAACATTTCAAGTGGGTATTGTAATATACAAATATTTTATTCATCTTAAGATTTGGAAAATCAATACCCAGCAATGGAGCATGTATTAGGTACTGAATTTTCTTATTTTATGACGATTAGCTAACACCCGATTCTTGGGGGTTTAACAATGTCATTAATGGCTGAATTTGGTTAAATGGGTGTTAGTTATTATCAATTGTAGTGCTAATTCGAAGTGGGTCTGATTTATTGTTGTGGTTAGATTGATCTATTGATTGTTTTATTGAGTATGATTTAGCATTTTATGCTTGCTTGAGAAAGAAGTGTAAAACCAAGGTGATAAGTTGGCTCTCGTAGTCATTGGGTCATGGTGGATTCAGCTTGAGAGAGTGGATGTAGTGAGGTTGTGGTCTGGTTTCCATATTTAGCACATTGACGTTCGAGAGAACTCAATTGAAACGAGGTAGTTTTACGAGAGAAAATTATCTCATCTAAATTTTATCTTACCCATGAAGAGTTAGTAGTTTTGGTTATCAATTAACACCCATTGAGTTAAGTTTAGCAATTGGTTGGTCAATCCCCCAAGTATCTTTGACTTATTTGATTACTCGTAGTTAATTATTGTGGTTGCTTTCTCATACAAAACCCCATTACCTGACATTGATGTCACCCTACTAATTTTATTAAAAGTTTCTAATAATCTCTATTCCTTCAGCTATCGAAATAATTGTTGTAACTTAATAATTGAATTTGAAATCGAACTGCTCCATGTGGGATCGACCCCAACTCTTTTGTTGGGTTTATACTACTTAACGATCGTCTACACCTAGTATCGGATGAGGTGTAGTTGATATGTTAATAAATATGGCGCCACTGCCAGGGAGTGGTGTTGTTTAGAATTTTCTTATCGAAGTTTAATTTGTGATTTTCTTGGCTGTAGTTGAATGGATTTAATTTGTTTTATGTTTATGTTGGTTTTGTTGAACAGAATAAGAAATAAGTGACGCCCGAAGTAATGGTAGCCAAGTTGGCCACCATGGCGATATTGACGTTTGTAATAGTCAAAATGACGTAACCCAATTGGGTGGAATTGGTGCAATATGTCAACCCTCAACCGAAGGGAATGCTATATTCTGTGTTACTAGGACAACACTCCATCTCCTCCAAATGAAAGGACATTATGGAGGATTGGCTCACGAAGACCCACATGAGCATACGCGGAATTTCATGGATGTTTGTGGTCCGTTTTCATTCAAGATTGTGTCACAAGAATCAGTCCTTCTTAGGTTGTTCCTATTATCTCTGACACGTGAAGCTAGCAAATATCTAGCTGAGTTACCAAAGAAATCCATTACATCTTAGGATGAGCTTACCACGACGCACAATGTGAGATTATCCCCCCCCCCCTCCCCCCGAGGATGATGATACTCAAAAACAACATTCAAGGTTTCAAGTGATTAGAAGGTGAACCAATCCACGAAACGTGGCTGAAGTTAAAGAAGCCATTACTTCAATGTCTGACTCATGAACATCCAAAGAACGTGCTGCTACACTACTTCTATAGAAGTCCTGACTCGATCAATGAAGAAGTAGCTGATAAATTGGTTCGAGGAGGAATAATGTTGCAATCGTTTGAGGTAGTTTCGTCTCTTCTTGATGACATGCCGAAAATAAATCAAGCATGGTACACTCATTAAGAGAAAGTTTCTCCTTTTTTTAGGATGATGCAAGAACAGCTTGATAAAGAATAAGAAAGGGATGAGAACATCAGCAAAATGTTATCCCAAATGGAGCTACTATAAAAGTAAATTCTATAAAATGTGGGAAAAGCCAAAGAAGCAAGTGGAGTGTTTAGAGTTGAGGACGGTTCTCACTCGTGCTACTCAAAGTCGGGGGAGAATCAAGGTTGGACCTCTCACAAAGAATAAGAGAAGATACTATACTATCAATAATGGGCCGAACAAAGTGATCATTGGAGAAGAGGAGATGATCATGAAGAGGACCACACAAAATTGAGTGATAGCCCAAAATAAAAAGGGTAGTTAAATTTGTCCATGAGTGCATGATTTGTTGTCTTGCATCATTGACAATGTTGAGGGTTTGGATGATATGCTAAAAGGGATGAAAGACAATTTCTCGTCATTAAACAATACAGTGAATTTTCATGCTAATGCAATCAAGCAACTTAAGTATCAGTTGAGTCAACATTAAGCACAATTGGAACCCAAAGTAATGGGGAAAGGCGAGGCCATATACACAACAACTTTGAGGGAGGATGATGGCAAAAATCTTCCTGTGGCTACTCGAATTGGAAAGGTATTGGTTGGTGATATGAATGTTAATGATGAGGCACAAATTCATGAAGAAGAATAATATATTGATGAAGAAGAGATTCCTATCCAACAAAGCCTTGCTAAGGAGGTACAAAAAGTCAAAGGAAAGAGCAACCCAATCCCAAAATTGGTTTAACCTTATCCAAAAGTAAACCCTCCATTTCCCCAATATCTCAAGAAGAAAAATGAGGATGAGAAGTTGAAGAAGTTATTATCAGTGTTCACGACACTCTTTACTAATCTACCATTAGTTAAAACATTGTTTGAGATGTCGGGTTATGTCAATTTCATGAACGAGTTAGTCACAAAGAAAAGGAACATGGACTTCGAGACAATTGAAGTCTCTCATAGTTGTAGTGCAATTATGACAAGTGAGATGATTAAAGATAAAGAAGATCCGGGAGCATTTACCATCCTTTGCACTATTGGTATGCTTCAATTTGCAAAATCCCTATGTGATTTGGGGGCAAGTATAAATCTAATTCCATATTTCATCTATAAACAACTTAGGTTGGGTGAACCAAAATCAACCACAAATGAAGCTTTTGATGGCGGACCACTCGATCAAGCACCCCGTGGGGATACTCTATGATATATTGGTAAAGGTTAACTAATTCATCTTTCTTGATGATTTCTTCATCCCTTAATGCGAGATTGATCCTAAAATTCTCATTATTTTTGGACGACAATTTTTAGCAACCGAGAAAGCGCTAGTGGATGTTGAAAGCGGGGAATTGAAGTTCCGAGTGAACGCAGAGGAAGTCATCTTTAATGTGTGTAAGTCAATGAAGCACCCAAGCGATATTATCTTGTTTCGACAATTGATGTAATTGATGAAGCAGTGGCTAATGTTGGCCATTTGATGTGTATGAGTGAACTGCTTGAGGTTGTGCCTGGAAACTATGATGAAACCGAAGTCCAAGGTTTCGATGAGGTGGTAGCTGCCCTTTCATGATTAGGGTAATTTTCAAGAAATCCATTATTGCTTGATATTGATCTAAAAATTTGAGAAAATCCTCCCGCCAAGCCATTAATGGAGGAACAACCAAAGCTTGAGTTGAAAGTGCTCCCCTCTCATCTTCGATATGCATTCTTGGAGGCAAATAACACCTTACCCATATTTAATGCAGCTGACTTGCTTGAATGGAAAGTAAAGTTTCTGCTTGAAGTGTTGAGAAGATACACCAAAGCTATTGGGTGGACTATCTCTGACATAGTGGGCATTCAACCCGACATTTGCACTCACAAAGTTCAACTTGATAGTGAGTGTAAACTGAATGTCGAACAACAAAAGAAATTGAACCAACAGATGCAAGAGGTGGTGAGAAAGGAGATAATAAAGTGGTTGGATTTAGGTGTGATTTACCCTATTGCGGATAGCAAGTTGGTGAGTCTGGTACAATGTGTACCAAAAAAGGGAGGCATCACGGTAGTCCCAAATAAAAAGGGGGGAGCTTGTTTCTTTGAAACTGGTAACCGGATGGAGAGTTTGCATGGATAACCGGAAGTTAAATTCTTCGACAGAAAAAGATCACTTTCCCAATGCCTTTTATGGATCAAATGCCTGATCAACTTCCGGAGAGAGGATGGTATTGCTTTTTGGATAGATATTCCGGATATAATAAAATCTCTATTGCTCCGGAGGACCAAGAGAAAACCACTTTCACTTGTTCATGTGGAACTTTTTCTTTCAAAAAGATGCCATTCGAGCTGTGTAATGCACCAGCAACGTTCCAACGTTGCATGCTGTCTATTTTCGCTGATATGGTAGAAGATGCAATGGAGGTCTTTATGGATGACTTCTCAGTTGTGGGAAATACTTTTGAAGCATGCTTGGCACAGTTGGGTATGTTCCATCAAAGATGTGTTGAGACAAATTTGTACCTAAGTTGGGAGAAATATCATTTCACTGTTAGGGATTGTATAGTTCTTGGTCACAAAGTGTCACAAAAAGGGCTGGAAGTTGATAAGGCAAAGATCGAGGTAATTGAGAAGCTACCACCACCAATCTTAGTAAAATGTATTCGTAGTTTCTTGGGGTCCTATTGGTTTTTACCGGAGGTTCATCAAAGACTTTTCAAAAATTGGACACCTCTTGTGCAAGTTTTTGGAGAAGGATGTGACATTCAACTTTGATGATGCATGTATGGTAGCCTTTAAGTGCTTGAAAGAGAAATTGATCTCTTCCTCTATAATCATTAGTCCTGATTGATCGACACCCTTCGAAGTGATGTGTGATGCAAGTGGTACGGCATTTGGTGTCGTGTTGCTGAAAAAATGCAACAAGATATTCCATCCCATTTACAATGCAAGAAAAACCATTAATGGTGCTTAGCGTAACTACACAGTTACTGAGCAAGAATTACTTCCGGTGGTATATGCATTTGAAATTTTTGGGCATACTTGCTAGGCATCAAAGTGGTTGTTCACACTGATCACGCAGTTTTGCCTTATTTAATGGCAAAGAAAGACGCGAAGCCAAGATTGATAATGTGGGTGCGATTATTGCAAGAATTTGACTTTGAAGTCAAAGATAGAAGAGATTGTGAAAATCAGGTGGTTGACCATCTATCTAGGTTAGAAGGCAAGGAGAATGAAGAGCTGGAGGTGGAAATCAATGACTTATTTACTGATGAACAAGTATTCATGGTTACTCTAAAGCAAACTCCTTGGTATGCTGATTTTTCTAACCATGTAGTGTGTGGACTGATGCCGGAGGAACTGAACATCTTTCAACAATAGTGGTTCTAGTTCGATGATCCATTCTTATTCTTATTCAGATAATGTGTAGATCATATTATTAGGCGATGTGTACCTGAAGAGGAATTTAATGAAATTCTTTATGCTTGTCATGCTTCACCGGTTTGTGGTCATCATATCAGTGAGCGTACAATCGCTAAAATTCTTCAAAGTGGTTACAATTGTCCATCCATCTACAAAGATGCTCAAGAATTTGTTAAGAAATGTATACAATGTCAAAAACAAGGTGGGTGTTTAGAAGGCATAAGTTGCCTCTTAAGCCTATTCTGGGAATTGAGTTATTTGATAATTAGTGAATAGATTTCATGGGTCCATTTGTGAGTTCGTTTGGTAAAAAGTACATTCTGGTGGCTGTAGATTATGTTTCTAAATGGGTATAATTTGGGGCACTACTAAACAATGAAGGGAAAAATGTCGCTTAGCTCTTAAAGCGCTACATAGTTGCTAGGTTTGGCATCCCTCGAGCTATTATTAGTTATGGTGGTTCACAGTTTTGCAATAGGCTGTTTCCATCTGCATTGAGCAAATATGTGGTGTGACATACTGTAGCAAGACCATACATCCTCAAACGATTGGACAAGTGGAGGTTTCGAATTGGGAGATTAATAGTATCTTGGCTAAGACTGTGAATGCAAATAGGACTGATTGGTGTTGAAAGCTAGATGATTCTCTTTGGGCATATCAGACTTCCTACAAGACACCAATTGGCATGTCCCAATATCAGCTAGTTTTTGGGGAATCTTGTCACTTACCGATTGAAATGGAACACAAAGTATTATGGGCATTAAAGGCTTTAAATCTGGATTGGGTAAAGTCTTCAAAAGGAAGAGTAGATAAACTAAATGAATTGGATAAATTCAGGTTTAGGGCATATGAAAGTTCAGCCCTCTACAAGGAAAAGATGAAGAAGTGGCATGATTATAAAATCCTAAGGAGGGAGTTTAAAGTTGGAGATTGGGGGTTGCTATACAATTCTCGACTGAGATTCTTTTTGGGAAAGCTCAAATCAAAGTGGTCAGACCTATTTAGAGTAACACGAGTGTTCGCAAATGGAGCCATTAAAGTAGAAGGTATAGAGGTTCATGCCTTCAAGGTGAATGAGCAATGCTTGAACATATAATTTGGATAATGCCATGAAATTTCAGTGATTGAAGTGGTGTACTTGGAAGATGCTTGAAAGAATTTCAACGTTGTGCCACGACGTTAAATAAGGTGCTTTTTGGGAGGCAACCCAAGTGTTAGTTTGTTTGAATAATGTGTGTTGTATGTGCAGGTGTGGGTGATTTTGCGATGTCAAGACTACTTCTGCAATCCACCGAATGGGTCCGGCAGTGACGAATTTGATTGCCTTTATCACGTCAACAAGGGGCTGAGATACTGGGATATTGGGTGAAACACATACACCACATGGCAATGCGCCAAAATGATTTGGCGAGACCGACTTTCTCCGCCCTTTGCACCATCCCCAAAAGGTCGGAGTTTTGGAACTTTCGGCGAGGTTACACATACACTAGGTGATGCACCGATGCTACTCCGTGGACCTTTCCTTGTTCGCCTTCCTGTCCCAAAATGGAGTGGTCACATGGTGGATATTTTGGCGAGTTTCAATCAACTTTGCGGTTCGCTGATTAGTTCGGAGATTACTGCAAATCTTCGCCAAATAGCCGCCTAGTGAAGATTCATTGTCACCCTACCCTGTTTGTTTGAATGCCAATACTTTATCTTTATTTTTGTCGTTTTTGGTTTATCTTGTGTAGTGTTTGTTCTCTGCTAACATTAAGGACAATAACTACAAACAGTGGTAAACAATACGAAATAACAATAATGAGACGGGTTCTTGGGATGTGATTTGATTATAGGCTAATATAGACAAATGAGTAATTGCAACTATTAGAAAAGAGCTAGACATTATTGCGTAAGCTAGACAATAGAGAAGATAAACATTCTCTCGAACAATTTACCCCGAATCATGTTGATTTCTCTGAAACATCAACAACCATGCAAAATAACACCAACCCAAACTTTAGTCCATTCAATCTCTCGAGCTGAATGTGCGGGATTCACTCAGTCGAGTTGAACCCAGGTCAGCCCATACCCACTGACCATCAACCAACAATTTTAGTTCTAAAACCTCTCTCTCGAGCAAGCCAAGAACAAAAGCATAGAATTGCATTTGCAGCTACAATTCTTAAATTAAACGACAATTATTGATTAAACTCATTCTAAATAGCATTTAAACTAACAATTAGCAATACTCAGAAACTAAATCAGCCCATAATCACATAATAACACCCCAAGAATTGGAGATTTAGCTAGACATCATAAAAATATAAAAATCGTTACCAAATTGATTAGTCATCAACTAGGTAAGATTGATTCCGTCCTTACAATTTTCCAATTCGAAGAATCTCAAAGACCCACTTCCAATTTCTCAAAAGTGAAAAATTTCAATTCTTCAAAGCTAAGGAAAAACTAGAGAAAACTTGTCTCCCTGTTTAAAACTCAAAAATAGATTAAAAATATATGAGCTAGGACACTAAACAAAAGGTTCAAAATTGTGTTTATAGTCGCAAAAAATGTGATGTGAAGAGTCACTTTGTGAAGTAAGTCAGGCTCGCCGAGCCGCCCTTTGGTTACTTACATCACCCTTCTGCCTTTGCAGTTAGCATCCTCAAGGTCTGTAACTTTGAGCGACCCAACACTACATCCCAGAACTAATCGGCGATCCACCGACTGCTCCATTCCATAGACGACTTGATTTCTTCCCTCAAGGCTTAGCACACTGGAACGTTAGGCGGTCAAATAGTCATTCCGCGATTCGCCAAGTGAACTTGGCGATAACCAGGCTACCTTTCTTCATCCTTTCAGCCTGTTTTGTTCCTATTTGCTTGTTGGTGTCCTTGCTTTGTTCTTCAATTCATAAACTGGAAAATCAAGGGTTTTACATTAGTTATTGGCACAAATTAAGCATTTAAGGACACTAATTCTATCTAAACTAAGCTCTAAATGAGTCCAAATCTCGGAATCATTAACACCCCAACTTAAACTTTTGCTTGACCTCAAGTAAAAATCAAGTTTAGCAGTTCAAAAAGGATGTCTCAAACAGTGCTACAAAAGACTCAATCATGAATGCACATAACAAGACTCAACTTACTCATGCAATGATCACTTTTCTACTCAAAGATTCAAGGTGTGACTCACTATTATCAAGGATTCTCGAGTTAACAATACTTGTTTTAAATGCATGTTCAAGCTCAACAAAGGTACTCAAATGCCCTCACAACAAAGATGATTCCATATTATCACACAATTGTTCAACAATTTATCGTTCCGGAATCACATACAACTCTCACACTCACAAATATGAAAACAGGAATGACTTCACCCATAGGTTTGCCGTTATTTTCCAATCAACATTCGCTCCAGCTCACTAAATATCAAAAAGGTTTTTTCAAGGCTTGTAACGGCGCTGAGTGTAAAGGTATGGTCATTTAGGCTCAGTGGCTGCTATCCTCATGAAATGTCATATGAACATCACTTTCTTTCCTTTTCTTCAGAATTTTTACTCATGCTTAAAATTCACGCCATTATTCTCTTCCAATGGAATAGCGCACACCCCATTTCTTTTGCACTTTCACAATTTTATTTCACAACTTTTTCATTCTTTTTCTTTCCCATTCTTCCTTTGTTTTTCTTTTTTCTTTTTTTTATGGAGGGGTTCTATCTTTTTCAAAACCATGGATAAAAGGGGACTTCTTCACACTTCTTGATTTACCATCTCTTTTCACCACACCCCCAACTTAGGGTTTTGGCCTAAGTTTGCAATTCAAACAAACCACACTTCATGTGGATTATAGGTGAATGGATAAAGAGGGGTTACAATTGCATCAAGTTTCTTCAAAGAAAAGGATAAGGCTCAAAGGGGTTCAAGCAAAGTTCACACATCTTACAAGGTTGGCCACAAAAGAGGTATATTGTCAAATTGTTTCACTCTCCCAAATTGTTGCCTAAGATCATTTCAAGAGCTTGCATCACTAAGTCAATGGACTAACGTGGCAAATTCTAGGTGTTATCACACAAGGTTCACGGTAAGCTCATCACACAAGACGTTGACACCAATATCAAAAAAGACTCCACACTTTCACTAGTGTGCAATTTTCATCCCAAGAGACTCCATTCGATAATCAGATAGTCACAACGAGATGCAAAAAGTTCACATATTGTCTATGCAACTTCATTTGGCATCAATCCTGGAGGCATGCCTATCAGAAGAATTGGCTAGCGGCCCTATCCGTAGTATCATAGCTTGGGTGAGTGGAGTTCGGGAAATAACAACAACAGATTTAGGAAGCAGGGGAGTTGTAGAGGAACTGGAGTCGCAGAAGGGACAACACTAGATATAGATGAAGGCCTAGGGGCCAGAGTAGGCAATACTACCTCTACAGGTAGTGTATCAGTATCAACAACCGGGGAGGTGTCCACCGGGTTTGCCTTCTTCTTCTCAGCCTCATCTTTCAGGTACTCAGACTCAATTCCCTGACTATCAGTACGGGAGGTGGGAATGACTTCCACATCCTTCTTTGCATCAAAGGGCACTCGGGCTCGTTTGGACAGCTCGGTGATCAACACCGAAAAGTGAAGAGAAGTATGGCGTTGCTTGGCCCTCATCGCCATTTCTTAGCAAATGATCATACCCATATTTATATTCCTCCCCTTAATTATGCAACCAAGACAGGATGCCTTCATGTGGAGGAGGATGGATTCATTCTGGGATGGCATGATTGTGCTGGTAATAAACCAAAACCAAAACCTGGCCGCCACGTTTAAATCTTTCTTCTCTATGGACACTCCGGCCTCAATCCACCTCAGAGTATTATTTGAAAATAGAGGATCTAGCCAACTTTCCATGTCCTCCACTGTAGTTGTCTTGATCATAATCTGATAGTCATTATTAATATTTTCCGTACACTCCATAACTGCATTAATATTATCACTATTACACTTCAATTTCTTGCCCCTAAGGACCACATAATCTACCGGCTTGAATGTAGAAGCCTTTGTCTTACCTTGTGGCACTAAGGCTTCGTAGGTAGTGTAAAACTTTCTTATCCAATTGGGAATGTAAGGGACACAGGGTTTTTTGATGATCTGAAACTTATGGGACCTCAAGGTATGATTGATCTCTGGATATCTGTCTATCATTCCATTTGTAGATAGTCTATTCTCCTCGATGATGGTCCTCAATCCCTCAGTCTTCAGCATGTTCATAGACTAAGGAGAAGGACCCTATGCAGGTGATGCTTCGAGCACATCCGGATCTGGAACGGGAGGAGAAGTATGAGTCTCACGCACCTTGATCCTAGATGGATCATGCATCCTCTTGGATCGCAGCTCAGCTCTCCGGGCCAAAAATAACTGCTCATCCTCCGACTCAGAGATGACATCCTGAGGGTCTTGGTGTTCACCCTCACTCTTAGAAGTGGTGAAGTGCGTGGCGTATAGCATCATTTTGCGCTATAACTTTCGACGAGACAACCCATGCTCACCGAATGATGTCGGCGATTCACCGAAAGGGTCTGCGAGTTTTCCTGCAACTGATTTTTTGTGCTTTTGCTGAAAGTTATTTTTTCTAACTTTGCCTCGAAGCTTTGCAAACATGGCTAGACCTAAAGTCGCTGGGAAAATTATGCTACCTCGAATGATAATAGCACATAATTTCAAATTGAATGAAGGGACGTCGAATCCTCCCAAGAAGGGAAAGCAAGAACCTCCACCTGGAAACAAAAGCAAAGGCAAGAAGCCCAGTTCTAACAGGAAGCCTAATCAACGAGACCCCTCTATTCCTTCATGGGCCTGGGGAATCTATGCAGTTGTGGGGAAATATTTGGCGGATACACATGTAGCAACTCTTGATGAGTCTAGTGCTATTGTCCCTTTTGAAGGGACTCCGGGCACTGATGCTTAGACAGAGGGAGTGACTGAGCAGATCGGATCCTTTCTTTACCTCCCTCTCTGTATTTTATTTCTTTTGACTTATGGATATTTTTAGCTTCTTTGCATTTAAGGACAAATGTTTTTATTTATGATGGGTCAGACTCACCTTTTGTTTGACATTCGTAAATTTTGTTTTGTTTATATTTGGGCTTTGAGCTAAAAATTGTGTTTTTGCACTGCTTTTTGTGGATGCTTGAGCTTGTTGCTCCTTGTTTTTAATTGTAAAGAAATTTTAACCTTTCCGAAAATTTTTGCCACCTCTTGTATGCGTTGAATGTGGCTATTCTCTGGAAAATTTGAGAATCAGTTTTGATCAATACCGATGACTCTAATATTGCTCATAATCAAACATAAATTAATGTGCGGCTACGACGATTCCAATTGAACTTGCATAGACAATATGAGACCAATTGAAGTTGCATTGACATTATGTGAACTCTTTGCATCTCGTTGTGACTAGCCAAATATCGAATTGAGTCTCTTGTGATGAACATTGCACACTAGCGAAAATGTGAAGTCTTCTTTGACATTGGTGTCAATGCCTTGTGTGATGAGCTTACCGTGAACCATGTGTGATGACACCTTGAATTTGCCCGGTTGGTCTAGTTGACTAAGTGATTCAATTTCTTGAGATGATCTTAGGCGACTTTATAGAGTGTGAACCAATTTGGCATTATACCTCTTTTGAGGACCCTTTGAGCCTTAACCATTTCTTGGAAGAAACTTGATCACATTGCTACCTTTTCTTGATACATTACCCATAATCCTCATGATATGTGGTTTGTTTGAATAACCAACTTAGGCCAAAAGCCTAAGTTGGGGGTGTGGTGAAAAGAGAAGGCAAATCAAGAAGATTCAAAGAAGTCTCTTTTGCCCATGTTTTGAAAAAAGTAAATGGAACCCCTCCATATAAAAAAGAAGAAGAAAAGATTGAAAAAGAAAAAGAAAGAAAAATATGTGGAATAATGTTGTGAAAATACAAAGAAAGTGGAGTTTCCAACGGTCCATGGAAGATGAATAAGAGGTGACTTTTGAGCTTGAATGAAAAAAGGATGAAGAGAAGGAAAGAAGGTGTTGTTCACATCACATTTCATGAGGATTTCAGCCTATAATCCTAAATGACCATTCCTTTACACTCATCCCCATTAAAAGCCTTGAAAAGACCTTTTTGATCTTGAATGAGCTAAAGCAAAAGTCTATTGGAAAATAAGGTCAAACCTATGGGTGAAATCTTGCATTGTGTTTACATTTGTGAGTGTGAATATTGATCTTGAGTCCGGAACTTTAAAATGATTGAACAATTGAGTGAATATGGAATCATCTTTTGTGTTAGGGCGTTTGAATACCTTTGTTGAGCTTAAACTTTCATTTGAAGCAAGTATAGTGAGCTTGAAATTCTTTGGTAATGTTGAGTCACAACTGAACTCTTTGAGTGCACAATTGATCCTTACACGAGTCAGTTGAGTCTTTTTGTGTGCATTCATGATTGAGTGTTGTGTAGTACTGTTTGAGACATCTTTTTTGAACTGCTGAACTTGAGTTTTACTTGAGGACAAGAAAAATTTTAAGTTGGGGGTGTTGATGAGTCCACGATTTGGACTCTTTTGGGGCATTATTTTGATAAATTTAGTGTCCTCAAATGCATATTTTGTCTCAATAACTAATGAAAAGCACTGATTTTCAGGTATTTGGAGTTAGAGGCAAATCATGGACACTATTGGGAAAAAAGGAACATGGCTGTTGAAAAGACGAAGAAAAGAAAGCCTGAGGATCGTCTAAACCATTAGATGAGTCGCCAAATGGCTATGGTCTCGCCTAATGTTCCAGTGTGCTAAGCTCTGAAGGATAAAATCTAGTTGGCGGTATAAAGGAGCTGTCGGCGAGTCACCGAACGAGTCCGCGATGCAGTATTCCATCACCCAAAGTTACAGAACTTGAATTTGCTGAAGGCCAATGCACAAAAGCGATGAACTAGATCAATGGGTGGATCACCGAGTACATCGACGATCCCAACTAACTGTGCCAAGTGGTCCTTCATAGCACACTTTTCTATATTTCTTTACTTATTCACAAGACATGGGACTTACCTCTCTATGTCTATCATAAGGGCCAATGGGTATTCATCTCTCTATGTTTATCATATAGGCCAAATGGGTATTCACCTCTTACTTTGCATGTATAGTCATAGGTATTCGCCTCCATAACTATTTTGGGGAAAAATAGGTATTCGCCTCCGCGCCCCACCATTATATGATATAGGTATTCGCCTCCACATCATTACATAAGGATCATAGGTATTCGCCTCGATGTCCAACATAAAGGCTAAAGGGTATTCACCTCTTGCCTTATTATAGAAGTTTACATATTAAGGGTAATCACCACACACTTCTCTTATCATGTCATCGGTAATCTCCTAATGACTATCTATTTAGAGATAACGAAGTCACATCACATCCCTCTCATACAAAGGTCTTTGGGGGAATCACAACAAGCCTCATCACATTTCATAGTCCTTGGACTTAGATTAATGTTAGGTGAGCAAGCCTTTCAACCTAGAATCATTCTATGTGAGAGAACCTTTTATATCATATCATATTCATGAATAATATCATATCTAGAATTCTACATTAGACGTGGATATCATCATGACTCAACTGATTCTATCACTTCATACATTCAAGCATTCATAAGGTAGATTAGGTGAGTAAAGTCTTATCACAACCATTCTATCTAATAGTCTACCATTATCATAAAAGCTTCACCCTTAGGGTCATGACATAAATAGTTTATCATATTGGTTTTACTCTCAAAACCCTAGAGATCAACATTCTTGACTACAAATCTTACTCTCAAAGTTTTACTTTTACAATCATCATACATACCTAGACTTTACCGAATTCTAATCACATTCTTCATTACTAAGTGATTCTAGTCATAAATCATCATAAAGATTTAAATTCAAGTTTTACTAGTCATGATACATCATATATACTATAATCTAGTTCAATTCATGTCTACATATTTCTATTCTTGCACAATTACTATACAACTCATCAATTCTAGAACATCATCTATGAATCCTCATCTTCACCTTTCATGGCATAAACCCACATAATTCAATTTCATCAATTAGACTAGGGTTAACCATGGAAAACATATAATTCATCATAATATCATGATTCATACCTAAAACATTCATAAATAAGTTATATCCACTCAATTGGATTCATACTCAACACTACCCACAATATAGGAAGAAACCCTAGATAGAATTTGGGTTCATCTTCAAAATTGGGGGAAATCTAGGGGGCTCCATAGATGGAAGATTATATGGATGAATAAGATATAATACCTTTATAATAAAGCCCTCATAATTCTTGCAACAATGGAGGAATTTGACCTAGCTTAGCTTCTTCTTCTTCTTCTTCTTGGAATTTTTTAGACATTGGATTTTTGTGATAAAGAACTTTGGGATCTTTTGGGATTTTGGAATTAATGACATAAATACCCCCACTTAATACTAACTAAAAAGGAATTTTCTAATTTAACCTCCACAAGGCAGCCATGGTGCCAGGCATCACGACTAGGCTCACGAGCCATGGTCCACACCACTGGCTGTGGTCCTGCTGGTGGTCCATGGTCTAGAAGCTAGGACACAAGACTTTGGCTCCCACAAGGTGAAGGCAACTCCACGAGCCGTGGTCTTCACCACTGGCCGTGTAGTGGCTCATGAAGGTGAGCTAACCTTGGGGAAGCGTTGGTGAGCTACTGCCTCACCACCACGGGTGGCACCACGAGTCATGGTGGCCACCACAAGCCGTGAAGGTTCTCTTTGTATAGGGAAGTGCTTTGGCAGAATGGGGCAGCCTTGGCTCTTGCCTTGGCCCTTGCCCCTTTTCCTTGGCTCATGACCTCTAGCCTTGACTTGTTGCACCTCCACTAAGCCCTAGGTGGCCTACTAAACTACGGGGTGTTACAATATCTCCCCCTTGGAACATTTGTCCTCGAATGACAGTTCTAAACACTTCTTAAAGGAAAAAACTCTTGACTAGCAACCCATGATGCATGCAACACATCTAAATGCACAGAAATAAAGGGAGAAAACTTCATCTCCTGGTTAAACATACTCACTGCATCATAAGGAAGTAAAAACTACATCTAAAAACCCAAAATGCATGATATTCTACATCTACTCATGTTCAAGGAGGAACTACCATCTCCTAGCTAAAACATGTGCAACATACACTCATGGAGCTCACATGCAATTTACTCTCAAAAGAATTTATTCAAGAAGGAATGATTCAACTCTAAACTAAAGCATGCTCATTATTTCATTTCATGAAGTTTCTAAGAGCAACTCTACTCAATGCACTACATAATGAGGTAAAACAATGCACATAAGTCATTTCGATCAAGTTCTAAGCTATTTCATGAACATGCATACAAGGAAACTATGACCACACATAAACATACAATGGCCTTGATACATAGGCTTACCATATCCCCCTTGGGAGTAAGCATAGGTTGACTTTCTAAGCACCATCTATTATATAAACCAACAATGAAGCTCAATAATACTAAAGACAACATCAAAGTCTATTAAGTCATAAAAGACAAGCAACACCGGAATAAGGCTTAAAAACACATACCGATAGCTACATAAAGAGGTTACTCTTGTTCACCTCTAGATTGGAGAGGTTAAGATCTATTCTTCTTTGGAGCACTCCCTCCCAAACCAATTGGACTGGACCAAAGGTAGGGTTGGGACCTACAACAAGTATCTCATTCATTTCTAGCAACCTTAGGGCAATGCCTTATCTTGTGTCCCAACACACCACACCCAAAACAAACATTAGAACCTGCTAGGAATTCACCCTCATGTCTTCTATCACACTTGCTACATCCCGGCTTTAAAACCCCACTACCATCTTCTCTTGGCTTCGGGCTAGGCACCCTTTTTGGTTGAACTTAGGAGTGTTTGAGAGACCTTGCCCGGGGAACCTTTGTCTAAACCTAGGGCGACCTTGTTCATCAGACTAATCATGAAAGGACTTATCATCATCCAATCTAGACCTGTTTTTCTCCCTAGATTGTTCCTTGAGTTTTGACTCCTCATTTTGTTGGGCAAACACCATAAGACGTGAGATATCCATATCACCAACAAGCATTATCGTACGAATTCTTTTACTACTAATTCGGACACTCCCATAATGAACTTATTAATATTAGCCCTTGAATTCTCCACTAAATTTGGAGCATACTTGGAGAGTTAAGTAAATTTAAAGGCATATTGTTTAATGCGCATGCTACCTTGCTTAAGGTTAATAAACTATTGCATCTTAGCCTCCCTCAACTCTATGGGAAAGAACCTATCAAGGAATGCCTTCTTAAACTCCTCCCACTCTATGGGACACACTCTTACCGGTCTATTCGCCTTCCATTAACCATACTATATTTGTGCTACCCCTCTCAATTGGTAAGCGGCTAACTCCGCTTACGCTACCATAGTCACCCCTATGATATCAAGCACCTTATAAACCAAATCTATAAATTCCTTAGGGTCCTCTTCCACTTTTGAGCCATAAAACTATAGGGGTTTAATCTTAATAAACTCCCTCACTCTTGGAGCCACGGATTTCACATTAGGATTTACCATAGGAACCACTTCCCTATTGACTTGCGTCATCACGGCTTTAGCCAACATTTGGATAGTAAACCTAAACTCCGCATGAGTAACATTCTCAACTATAGGATCAACCGGATCTTGAGTAAGAGCTTGGGGAGAAACCTCATGATCCACATTTTCTTCCTCATTTCTCCTAGCATTTGCCCTTGTATTAGCCATATCTTGAAAAACTATAGGGCACAAATTAGGAGAAAGACCTAATAAAGCCAAACTCTATGTTATGATTTATAGAATGAAGAAGTGAAGTTTCCTAATCATCCAATAGCCTACTATTCATAAAGGTGGCGTGCTTCACATTTATGAACAAGACTCTACTAGACGTGGTTTGAGACATCCTAGAACCATTCTAAACCTTGTGCTCTGATTACCAAGATTGTCACGACCTAGGGGTACACCCTAGATGTAATATGGCACATAGAATTCCGAAGGACTCCATGTAAGCCACTTAGCGTATCATAAGATAAGCTAATAGAAAAGTGCGGAATTTTAAAACATTTTTATAACAATCGAAGTCTCATAAAACAAAGCGGAAGTCTTACTACACTTTTGTCTCAAACCATCTATAACAATACTTTGAATAACACTTGGGACACAGCCCATACAATAATCCAAAACATAAAGAAAGACATAAAGGAAATGGTGGCTTTATCCTCGATGCTATGAGGACTCACCAAGTCTTCAACTCCTTGCTCTTGCACAAACCTATCCTCAAGAATGGAACTCAAATCACCGAACCCTACATTTGATGAGAATGTAGGCAAGAGTATGCGTTATTAAAAAAGTACTAAATATGATAGCTAGCATAACATTATAAGAGCATAACATAAGAGTTAGTCAACATATGTCATATGTTATAATCATAAGAACTACTTCAAGAAACATAAACTATAAGCAAAAAAGACAATATCATAATCGTAAGCATAATCTCCAACATAGACATAATGTAAGCATTAGTCATCATAAAGCATAGTCCATATATTTAGTCAAGACTTAGACATTCATAGCATAGGAAAACTACTTCATAAGTAACCTCAAAGACACTTGTGCAATGCATGAATGAGACCCATAATTCCATTCATAATAAGTATCCCCTTTGGCCATCATAATAAAATTTACCATCTTATGGTCTCATCTTTAGCTTAATTCTCATAACCAAGGGAATATCTCACCTTTAGTCAATAATTACATAATCAAGGAAGGCAACTATAGCACAATCCTATCTATTCATACAATAAATAAGAGAAAAACTTCTTGAGTCACCTTATGGTAAGGTTATGCCATGCATGAACAAGACCCCATAATCCTACCCATGCTGAGCTAGACACTTTAGGTTTTTCATCTCTTATTCTCATAGTTAACTTATTTCTCATAGACAAGGGGAATCACCTCTAGTCATGCATGTATTGGAAGGGCCTTTCAAGCTACAATCCAAACTAGTCATGCTTATATTTTATAATGCAACGGGAATCACCTCAAGGCATAAATGTCATGGAAGCATAGCATGAGTGCAGCCAATCCATACCCAAGATAACATCTAAATCTAACATGTCAAGCTCTATCAAGTCAACAAGAGTAACTCTATGGGACAAGGAAATGGGACACTTTCTATAGTCCCTCTTAGCCACCACAGAATCACCAACAGAAGTAGAGACAGGAAAAGGTTCTAACAACACATCGGGGAGTACATCGAACTCATGGCCACATATGACGTCACAAAAGACAAAGTAGCATCAGGATCATGTAAAGCTGTAACGACCCTAAAAACGAACTAGTGAAACTAGAGCCTCACATGTGAGTTTGGAGTTGAGAACTTGATGAAATGATGAGAAATGACCGTGACGTCCGGAAACTAGTCATTTGAACTAGTGAGTTGTAAGGGTCAACTTTAAATG
>JAJOOR010023804.1:0-22345 GCA_036250505.1 Solanum acaule
GCATGCGATATACTAGGAGATGATTGTTATTACTAGGATTACTGCATTATGAGCTTGTGGGGAACACTTATGCACTAGTTAATTTTCTCATCTTGATAACAACCAAAATTGATCTTTGTTTACTGATTACTCACTGAATTCTTACAATTTGTTTCACAAATCCCCCCTTTTTATTACCTGTCTCTGGAAGTAATTTGATTAATTGAATATAATTGTTGGTTAAAGTAAAGTATAAACCATTTTCCTCGTAGGATCGACCCCAACCTACAAGTTGGGTTCTTTACTTGATAACGATCGCTTATGCTTCTTTAGGGAGGTGTAATTTGAGCGTATAACCATCCACGGACCCAGTCTACAATTCGTAGATTGAACTACGATCCGTAGACGTGGTTTGGGTCTGTAGCAGGTTTCAGACATGCTTCAAATGTGAAGACAAATTTTACCAATTTCAACAATATCTCCTTGTCTAATCATGCATTTCAACACAATGTATGCTAGTTTGTCATCCTAAGGGTTCCAATTACTCAATTTTCAACATGAATTGCGTATAAGACTAGGAACCCTAAGTCAAAACTTGCATGTAGACTCTTACACTGATTTTATACATTATAAAGACACACAATCACAATTTATCGTCCCAAGGGTGTTTTATAGTTTTAATTTAGCATGCATTTCATACAATCAAACACCCAAGGTCAAGACCCAAATCCAGACTTTTTATAACAACAATGAATATGAAATTCAAAGTGAGGGGAAAGTCTATTACCTTACAAGCAAAGGAAATGGGGTGATTGTGAGATGAATCTAGACTTCTAACAACCTTTTGCTCGCATTTCGCATCGAACCCGGACACTAAAACTTTGAAAATGGGGAATGAGATAGATTTGGGGGAGGAGAAAGTGTTTTGGGAAATAGGATGATGAATATGGGGTAGCTTATGGGGGGTTTATGGTAGTACAGAGTGATTGGGGTAGTTAGAGGGGTTTAGAAACGGTTTGGGAGTAAAATGAGGCAAATGGGAATGATTTGAAAAATAAGGAGTTTTATTTAACAACAATCTAGGCCGGGTCAGGCAGACTAGGGTTTTGGACCTACGAGACCCCGTCTACGGACCGTGGGTCGATCTACGGTCCGTAGATGAGAACAGTAGATCACACTTAGACTTGGAAAATTCAGGAACCTTACCTGGGATTGTTGTTTGCGTAATCAACGACACAACTTCCGATGCAAGTGTCTACGATTGTGCAATAGTATAATAACCCAACCAAGGGTTGGGGTCGAGTCCCAAGGGAATGGTTTTGAGAATTAATAGAAAAATAAAATTAGTTCTAACTAGCTGTAGTTAAATACATTAACGATTAACAACATAGTAAATTAAGGGGGTGACACAAAAGTGTCAACTATCAAATGGGGGTTTTGTCACAAGTAAGCTAAAATTAGCAAAATCAACAAGGAAATCTAAGCAATGGGAGGAGGATACTTGGGATGTGACCGGAATACGGGTTAATATAAATTATTGGGTACATGCTTTCGATAGAAAATTTATAGAGTAATAGTGAATAGGCTATGCTTTATGTGGGAATAAGTTCTCTCTCGAGCAACTTACCCCGTTTCAAATGGGTTCTTCTTGAACACCCATTTGCCACATGAAGACCAGCTTACGCCTTACCCCACTCACTCTCTTGAGCTGAGTGTTAGGATATGGGACTAGGGTTCACTCTCTCGGGCTGAACCTCATGTCGATCCACTCCTTAGGTCAACAATCTAGTAGTCTTGGTTTCGTAACTTCTCTCTCGAGCTAGTCGAAAACACATAAATAAACCTGTATTTGCAACTACAAATTTGTTAAATTCATCCACAACTACTAGACGAAATCACCATTAAACTACATCTAATCTATCAGCAAGCAAAACCCAACAACAATCTTAACTCATATTCGCTAAATCACACCCCAGGAATGGGGGGTTTTAGCCCCACATCAAGAAATAGAAATTTATACCTTCAGTGATGTTGAAATCAAATGAGTATAAAGATTTAAGTCATAATTAGGCAAACAATGAAGAATCCAAGAGACCCACTTCCAAATTGAAAGAGATGAAACTCTCTTTTTCTTCAAGTCTTCATAACCCTTACAAACTTAGAGTAAAAATAAAAAGTACTTAAAAATTATATTAATTGTTCCACACTAAAAAATTGATACTAAACTACAACTCTCAGCGAGTATTTATAGATTTCAAAAATCTGTGCTGCAGCGGATCGTTCGGCGACATTAGTCGGAATTGCTGATCAACTCAGCAATTCACCCTTTGGTGTAGTTCATCGCCGTCTTGCACCATCCTTCAACATTGTCGTGCTCTGGGTCATTAGGCGACATGGTACTACTTCGCGGAACTTCTCGACGATGCATAGACTGTTTCCTTTTTCCGCTGACTTGATCCTTTCCTTCAGGGCTCAGCAAACTGGAACAACAGGTGAAGTAAGACCCTTCGGCGACTCGCCAAGTGGACTCGGCGATCCTCAGGCCTTCATTACTTCGTTCTTTCCATCCTTTTCGTTTCTTTTTGCGACGTAGTGTCCATACTTTCTTTCAAACTTCAAATACCTGAAACTAAGTGTTTTCATCAGATATTGAGATAAAATAAGCATTTGAGGACACAATTTCTATTAAAATATAACCCTAAATGAGTCCAAATTGTGGACTCAGCAATACCCCCAACATAAAATTTTGCTTGTCCTCAAGCAAACTCAAGTTCAGTCATTCAAAAAGGGTGTCTCGAACAGTGCTACACAAGACTCAATCATGAATGCACACAACAAGACTCAATTTACTTATACACAGATCAAATGTGCACTCAAAGATTCAAGTTGTGACTCACCAATATCAAAGAACCTCATGCTCACAATACTTGCTTCAAATGCACGTTCAAGCTCAACTAAAGTGTTCGAATTCCCTTACAGAAAAAATGATTCCATAATCACACAATGGTTCACAGTTTAAAGCTTCGGAATCAGATGCAACGCTCACTCAAGGAAGAACACAATGCATGCTTTCATCCATAGGTTTGCCTATATTTTCCAGTCAATATTTGTTTCAGCTCACTCAAGATCAGAAAGGTCTTTTCAAGTCTTGTAATAGGGTTGAGTGCGAGGTATGGTCATTTAGGCTCAGTGACTTTCATACTCATGAAATGTGGTGCTCACAACACCTCCTTTCCTTCTCCTTCATCATTCTTTGTAGTGCTCATAAGTCATCCTATTATTCACTTTCCATGGTTTGTTTGGGAACCCCATTTCTTTTGTACTTTATTCCACAACTTTCTTTTTCATTCTTTTTCTTTTTCTTTCTCTTTTCTCTTTTCTTTTTTATATATGGTGGGGTTTCATTTTTCTTCAAAACCATGGGAAAGGGGGATTTTATTGCACTTCTTGATTTTCCCTTATCTTTTCCCCACACCCCTAACATAGGCTTTTGGCCTAAGTTGGCTATTCAATTGACCACAATTCGAGAGGATTAAAGGTAGTGGATAAAGAAAGGTTCTGGTTTCATCAAGTTTCTTCCAAAGAAAGGTAAGGCTCAAGGGGTGTTCAAAAGAGAATCACACGCTCACGGGTAGGTCACGAAAGTGGTATATGTCAAATTGGTTCACACTCTAAGAAGTTGCCTAAGATCATATTAAGAGATAGGATCACTTAGTTGACTGGACCAACGAGGCAAATTCTAGGATCTATCGTGCATGGTTCAAAGTAATCTCATCACACTAGGCATTGACACTATAGTCAAACAAGACTCCACACTTTCGCTAGTGTGCAATGATCATCACAAAAGACTCAATATGATAACAGGCTAGCCAAAACGAGATTCAAAGAGTTCACATATTGTCTATACAACTTCATTTGGCCTCATTGTAGCCATACATTCATGTTCATTCAATTGTAAGCACTATTCAAGTCGTTGGTATTGATCGGAACCGAGACTTAAATTTTGCAAAAGAGCATCCACATTCAATCACACGAGAGGTGGCAAATTTTTTTTGGACGGATCAAAATCAAAATCATTTTGCAGTTGAAAACAAAAGGAGACATAAGCTCAAACCTCCACAGAAAGCAGTCTAAACACAATTTAAGCACAAAACCCAAATGTAAGCAAAACACGAATGTCAATAGCA
This sequence comes from Solanum acaule, assembly GCA_036250505.1. Classification (NCBI taxonomy): domain Eukaryota; kingdom Viridiplantae; phylum Streptophyta; class Magnoliopsida; order Solanales; family Solanaceae; genus Solanum; species Solanum acaule. The sequence goes on from JAJOOR010023804.1 coordinate 4,167, forward strand.
CACAAAGGTGGGCCTCACCCCATCACAAATAAAAATGTCTGTCCTCAAATGCAAATAAGAGTACCCAAAAATAAAAATAAGTAAGACAAATAGGGAGGTAAAGAAGTGATCCTGGCTAAGCAGTCGCTCCATCTGCCTGGGCATCAGTGCCCGGAGTGTTGTTATTCTTCTTCTGGTTCTCTTTTTCTTTTCGCTCTACTTCAGCTTCTGCAGTGATATTAGCCTCGATCGTATTGTCCAACTCGTGAGCTGCAATAAAGGCGTGTATCGCATTGCTGGACCCTCGAGCCGACGAAGGGACATTAGGGTCGATGGGCTTCCTCCTCCTTGAACTAGCTGTGTTGTTGTTTCTCCTTTCAGTTCTTCTGAACTGTTGTACTCCTATGTATCTGGGTGGCATGTTTCTTCCTGCAACTTTTGGTCTGGCCATGTCTGCAAAGTCTTGAGATAATGTTAGAACATATTTGACAACCAAAACAAATACTTTCAGCTGCAGAAAGACTAGATAGTCCATTTGGCGTGCCGCCAAATACATTCGGCGAGCCACAAACAATCCACCGAAAGTCACAATGTAGAAGGAGTTAGGGGTGCAGACAAAGGGCGAATAAGAAGACTTTTGGCGAATCCCCGAGTGCTATTGGCGACCTCATACTTCTCGCCAAAAGTTACACACGCCATAACAAATAAAGCATGATAATAAGGGAGAGATAGGGTCAGTAGGCGAACCGCGGAATAGTTTGGCGAGCTCTTCACAGCTCGCTGAATGACCTAACTTGCATACTTTTAACACAACTTCTCAAAACCAGCCCCGCAACCCCCGAAAATGCAATTTAAGCACAGAAAGCACAAATTCGACCAGGACCCATAACATACGAATACCACCCATCACTCATTAACTCCACTCGATGCATTGGAGAATAAGATGTCATAGTTTAGGCACTAAAGGCAGGGTCATCGAAGAAAAATTGACACACAATCAATTAAACCAAATCAGGGAGGATCAACCGATCTCGACAAGATCATACATTTGCAAAATGAGTACAATTTTAACAAGATAGTTATGGGGTTCGGGATACTAACCTTTTGTGCTGATCAAATGGGTATTAAGATGCTAGGACGCACTGTAATTCGACTCGCAGCACAATTCGACACTAAAAATACACTAGAAATGTAAAAATATAGGAGCTAGCATGCGGGTGTGAGCTTGGGAAGACAAAAAATGAGGAAAAGTGAATGAATTTGAAACCTTTAAACCTTTGGCTTGCAAAACCGTCCAGTTTTCGCCCATTTGGTGACGTTAGTCTCGAGCATCGAGATATTCGGCGTAACGCCAAGTAGTCATTTACCTCGCCGAAGTTTACAGAACCTCCAAGTATTGTGGGAGTCCAAACGACGGTCTATGCTGGATTGCCGACATGGTCGGCAATTCGCCAATAATGTCCAAAGCTTGCCGAGTTTTACAGACTCTAATGTTGACAATGTATTGAGTCAAACGGCGGATAAGGTCAGATTTACTGACCCTTTTGGTGACTCACCAACTGGATCTATTGCTCGCCAATCTGCACTTTTCGTTCATTCTCCACACTTCCATTTGCACAATCAACACACCATTATTTTATCAAAGCAAAAGAAAGCAATAAATGGTTTTGGGTTGCCTCCCAAACAACGCCTTAGTTAACGTCGTGACACGATGCAAGTCCACCTTCAAACCTCACTCTTGGGGTTAGCCATAGTATCACTAGGCGAACCCCCTTACTGTTTTGGATTGAGGTGAGACGAGATATGACCCATCTGGGTCTCCAACTGCCTGATTGAAACAGAATGGGAGGTGACGATCTGGCTAAGGGTAGAAACATCTTCTTTCATTCCTTTCAACATTTTGTCTGACCCTTCAAATTTGTTGAGGATATGCGAAAGCATATTTTCAGACCTACTACTGGCCGAATCCTTTGGCTTTTGGCGCTCATGGGGAGGCACGTATCTATTCTTCTCCCCATCCTTCCAATTTGGATTACGGTCCCTCCATTCATGATCCCGATCCTTCCAACCTTTGTCTCTAGCCCAACCTTGGTTACCACCCTGCCTTGGGTAATTTGAGCGGTAGCCACTGCCTTGGTTGGCTAGAAAATTTACCTCCTCGTTATATAAGGCTTCAAACTTCATCTACTCAGGATTAGCATCCCTGACCCCCACATCGATGACACCACGGGCATCGTCCCCCATGACGTTTTTGGATAAAATATCAAGCTGCGTCATGATTTTGGCCATGTTCTGGTCTCTCTCATTGTCTTTTTCAATCTGCTCCTTGGATAGCTTGGAAGTGAGAGGGGAAACTTGGTCCTCACGAGTGTACCATGCTCTGTTGATGGTTGTTATACCATCTAAAAGCTGGGCTGCTACTGCATACGGTTGCTGCATTAAGCCTCCCGGAAAGAGTTGGTCAGCGACACTTTGTTCATCGAGTCTAAGCTCCGGTAGAAGTATTGAAGTAGCACGTTATCAGGCAAACCATGGGTTAGGCATTGGAGCACCAATTTTTTGAACCGTAGCCAGGTTTCGTGCAGAGGCTCTCCTTCCAGATGCACATCATCTTCGAGAAAGGGAAAAATTGCACTTGAAATGCGGTTACCAATTCCTCCCAAAAAGTGATAGATTCTCGTGGAAATTCACCTAGCCATTTGCAAGCCACTCCCATCAACGAGAAAGGGAATAGCCTTAACCGGACTGATTCGTGAGAGATGTTTTTAAATGAGAATGGTCCACACACATCTACGAAGTTTTGAAGATGCTCGTGAGGATCCTCATGAGCCAATCCACTGAAAAGTCCATTTAGTTGCAAGAGTTGCAACATGGTGCTAGTTATGTGGAACACTGCATTTCCCTCAGCTAGGGGTAAACGGATGGCTCCAACACCTCCCATGAGATGGGGGCCATTGATGTTGGGCTCTTTGACATCGTTAAGATTACCGATGTCGTCCTTGTGGCGTACCTGGCTACCATTGCTACCGTTAACACTCATGCCTTCTGAAATATTCATACATCAAACAAACAAAACTAAAAATTAGGTAAGTAGACTACAACTAAGAAGAAAAAAAATTCTACTTAACTAAAAATTCCCAAATAACACCACTCCCCGGCAGCGGCGCAATTTTGATGTTTGCGTAATCAACGACACAACTTCCGATGCAAGTGTTTACGATCGTGCAATAGTATAATAACCCAACCAAGGATTGGGGTCGAGTCCCAAGGGAGTATTTTTGAGAATTAATAGAAAAATAAAATTAGTTCTAACTAGTCATAGCTAAATACATTAACAATTAAAAACATAGTAAATTAAGGGGGTGACACAAAAGTGTCAACTATCAAATGGGGGTTTTGTCACAAGTAAGCTAAAATTAGCGAAATCAACCACAAAATCTAAGCAATGAGAGGGGGATTCTTGGGATGTGACCGGAATACGGGTTAATCTATATTATTGGGTACATGATTTCGATAGAAAATTTATAGAGTAATAGTGACTAGGTTAAGCATTATGTGAGAATAAGTTCTCTCTCGAGCAACTTACCCCGTTTCAAACCCACTTGCTGCATGGGACTAGGGTTCACTCTCTCGAGCTGAACCTGATGTCGACCCACTCCTTAGGCCATCAATCTAGTAGTCTTGGTTTCGTGACTTCTCTCTCTCGCAAGCCGAAAACACATAAATAAACTTGTATTTGCAACTACAAATTTGTTAAATATCCACAACTACTAGACGAAATCACCATTAAACTACATCTAATCCATCAACAAGCAACACCCAATAACAATCTTAACCCATATTCGCTAAATCATACCGCAAGAATGGGGGGTTTTAGCCACACATCAAGAAATAGAAATTTATACCTTCAATGATGTTGAAATCAAATGGGTATGAAGATTTAAGTCTCAATTTAGGCAAACAGTGAAGAATCTAAGAGACCCACTTCCAAATTGAAAGAGATGAAACCCTTTTTTTCTTCAAGTCTTTAAAACACTTTCAAACTTAGAGTAAAAATAAAAAGTACTTAAAAATTATATTAATTGTTCCAAACTAAAAATCTAATACTAAACTACAACTCTCAGCGAGTATTTATAGTTTTCAAAAATATGTGCTGCAGCGAATCATTCGGCGACATTTGTAGGAATCGCCGATCAACTTGGCGATTCACCCTTTGTTGTAGTTCATCACCGTCTTGCACCATCCTTCAGCATCGTCATGCTCTAGGTCATTGGGTGACATGGTACTGCCTCGCGGAACATCTCGGCGATGTTCCGATTGCTTCTTTTTTCCACCGACTTGATCCTTTCCTTCAGGGCTCAGCACACTGAAACAAAAGGCGAAGTAAGACCCTTCGGCGACTCACCAAGTGGACTCGGCAATTCTCAGGCCTTCATTCTTCATTCTTTTCAGCCTTTTCGTTACTTTTTGCGACGTAGTGTCGATGCTTTCTTTCAAACTTCAAATACCTGAAACTTAAGTGTTTTTATGAGATATTGAGATAAAATAAGCATTTGAGGACACAATTTCTATTAAAATATAGCCCTGAATGAGTCTAATTTGTGGACTCATCAGGGATCTATGGACACCATTCACGGTCCGTAGAATGAACCATAGACCGTCGATGGGGTCCGTAGACCTTTGCACCAGACCTTTTTCTGTAGATTTTTCTTTTCGTCCCTGCACATGTAGCACCCATTAGGCCTTTATTTTTACATTTTCTAGAAACTTTTTAGACATGGACTCTATGCTATATCTATCCAACACAAACAAAAAATAAAGCACCTATCTAAAGGAATATAGAAAAGCAAATAAACAAAGAAAGCTACTAAACCGAAAAGACAAACCTATAGTTGGCTAGATTGTACATCTTGGGTTGCCTCCCAAGCAGCGCTTGATTTAACGTCGCGGCACGACATAAGCCTCTTGATTACTTAGTCTACATCAAGAACATAGGCCTCAACAACTTCTTGCACATTTTCCTCATTTCCCAAATAGATCTTGATCCTTTGCCTGTTTACCTTGAACCTCATTCCCTCATTGTTTTGAAGCTCCACCACTCTATGTGGGAGCACTTGCGTGACTAAGAATGGCCCGGTCTACTTGGACTTGAGATGTTGCCTAGAGAGACAATCATGCCTCATCAGGCTAGTGGGCCCTCAATTACTTCTGGACCTTCTGTTTCTGAGACACCTAGTACATCTGATGCACCCCAACCACTAGATCTTATGTTGCTGTTGCTTCTGCCTCCTGACCCCCTATCACCCACCCAATGCTTTACAAGATGGACTCTGGCCCAATATGCTGATGTGCGTGCCTCTTGGGTAGAGGCCACTGTGTCTGGGATGATAGAGTGGGCTATTGCTGCTTCCTTACTCCCCATTAGGGCTGAGATAAGGGAGTACAAATGTAACGACCCGGAAAACTAGTAGGTAAAACTAGATCCTAACGAGTTTGTTTTTTATTTTGATATGAGGTTTTATGTTGTAAAATGTCTTCCCGAATTTAGGTTGAGGGATTTAGGGGTTAAATGTTAAGGTACGACTCCCCAAGGACCAACCAGGGTCCTTGAGGAGTACCCTAAAGCCTAACACCCAAAGCTCCCCAAATTTGGTCATGTTGCCAAAAATTCATGACGTACGGATAGGACATACAGGGCGTATGTCCATCCACACCTCGTCGGGGTGGTCCGTAGGTCAAGGACACCAATGATGAGTTAGAGCCCCAAACCACGGACCTGCAGGATGGGGCGTGAGCCTAACTACGATCCGTAGATTTGGGGGCGTAGATCACCCCTGTGTTGCTGTCCAATTTGGCCAAGTTGAAGGGCGACTTAGTAATTTCCTAATTAATTGGTTATGGGTTGGGGATGGTTTATTTTGGTTAATTAATGTATTTTAAGGCTTTTAAAAGTTTTAAAACTCCTTTTACAATTCATTATTCTGAAACAGTCAAAAACTAGAAACTACCTCTCCAAATATTCTCTCTCTAGAAACCACCACTAGAGAAGGAGGAATCAAGGTTTCAAGCTCAAGATTTCATCTTGCTCACCCAATTTTCGTGAAGTTTCTTCCGTAAAGGTTTGGTAGCTTCATCCTTGATTAAGTTTCATTCAAGGAGACCTATCAAAAGATGATTTCAAGTTTCCAAAATCCCCTAAAAAGCTAGGGTTTCATTCTAAGCATGGGTTCCATTCCAAAACGTATTCAAAGGTTTATATGTGATGATTTATGAATGTATTGTTGAATTAATGATGAATTATGATGAATTCCCCCTATGAACTCATGTTTTCCCCAAAATACTAAATTGGAAGTTTGTGATTTGGGTTGACTGATTATGGGATAATGTTGAATTGTTTATGTCTATTTTGAATTGCTTATTCAATCATGATATTTCCCTTATCCAATGTAGTATTCTAGATGTTTGGGTTTAAATTGATTCATAGCCTTGAAGGGCAAAATATGAAGGATATATGTATAGTTATGATGTGAAGTATATGCATGTGGTTACAATGAAAGTATTATGATCATGTTTAGAATGCAATTGTGTTATTATTGAAAGGTTATTATCAATTAACACTTATGAATAACGATGATAGAATGTAAAGGGTTTTTATAAAGTGATGTTGTATCTTGAATTGGTAGGCTTAGGCATCATCTGCTTATGTAAACGAACATAATGTTGACTGATGTATCTTGAATTGGTAGGCTTAGGCATCCTCTTCTTGTATAAATGAATGTAATGGAAACCTTGAATCGGTAGACCTAACGTTGGGAGCCCTTTCATAAATGAATGATGAAGTATTCTAGGCTATGTCTTAAACCGGTAGACTAAATGGTGGTGGCCCTTCATGATGAGTCTAGAAACTAATGTGATGATAAACCTTGAATCGGTAGACCTAATGTTGGTAGCCCTTTCATGTGTGAAATGATGAACCTTGAATTGGTAGACCTAATGTTGGTGGCCTTTTCTGAAGGATTCAATGAGCTATCCTCATAATGTACCTTAATTGGTAGACCTAATGGTGGTGGCCCTTTCATGTGTAATGTACTTTGGGTCGGTAGACCTAATGCTGGTAGCCCTCTCAAGTACAATAATGTTAATGTGAATGAACTACTCAATGGGAATGGAGGCTAATCACCGAGTGGATATGGTAAGATGGAAGCTCTCCCCATGTTGGGCTTGGCTTTCAATGAACATCTTTCTTATCCCATAGCTATGTGCCCACATAGGATATTAGCTAGTGGATCCACCTAAGTTAAAATGTTACCAGTCCTACCTTGGGTAAGTAGACCACCTCTTTACGGTGTGGGGTTATGACACCGGATTCCATGGTTTGCTCTCATGGTCTATGTCGGTTAATGCTGATTCCCATTATATGAGATACGTGCTATAGTACTTGAGAGGTTCTATGAAGTGTGGGTGAAAGTATGGGATTCCATCCATGAATTGCACGAGTAGGCTTTGAGAGGCTATGGTATGATTCTCCAAGGTCTTAATGTCTAATGAATGAATGTGCTCAAAGGGAAGCTTATGAAGACTATTGACTTAAATGCTTAATGTTATGATGCATGCTTTACTTGGATTGTATTATGAGTTACTTTCCTTTTCATGACTTACGAAACTAATGTGTTCCTTATGTATGAGTATTGACTAAAGATGAGTATGAATATGGTAAGTTCATCTAAGGTGACCTCAAAGTGGTACTTAGTGGGAATAGTAGTATGGGATGCTATTCTTACATTGCACAAGTATAGCTTATGGTTGCTTAAGGTGAATGTTCTAAAGTGATGTAATAACTTGTATGATGATTATGTTTGAATATTATGCCTCTTATACTTATGTTCATGACATTTCTCAAAATTGGCATTTAGCATGATTTTCAAATAAAATGTCCCTTTTACGCATGGTTTTTGCATGGCTATCATCCTTAGTACATTAAATGTGCTAACCCATATTTGTTTTATATTTCTACAAAGTTTAGGTTGCGGCAAGTGAGTTGATTCTCTCTAGTTCAAGGGCTTGGATGGAGTTCTTCCAAGGCTAGTGGTATGTCCTCGTGGATTCGAGGACAAGGGCTTTACTGATGTTTCTTTTCTTCATTGTACTAGACATTTGTTAGACTTCTATTGTAAAGGGCCATGACCCTAATTTTGATTCAAAGATATTTTTAGATGGCCATGTGAGACTAGTAGACTTCCGTTGTTTTAAATGATGTTTTCGATTATATGGATTAAAAAGAGTTTTAAATTCCGTACTTTTTCTATTGTCTTTTGTGATGACATGCTATGAGGCTTGTATGAGACATTTTGGAATCTTGTAATACGTGCCACGTCCGGGGTATAGGCCCGGGTCGTGACAATAGAGATCAGATTGAGGGCCACAAGTTGGCCTTGGATGCCCTTACTATGAGAGTGGAGGAGTGTAAGAAGGTCTAGGGCTACAAATGTTGTGACGATGTTGTTCAATACAGTAAAGATTCTCGAGATCCTAGGCATAGATATTCCAGCTTGTTCAAAGGTACCTCCAACTACTACTGGAGAGGAGACTAGAGCTGATGATGCTGCTGCTAAGTTCGAGGCTAAGACAGATAAGGAGCAGCTTAGTGATCATGAGGAGACTGTTTAGCCTTTTAGGCATTTTGTTGGATGAATTTTCAGAGGTCACGAGCTTGATTTAGCCTTTTAGGCATTTTGTTTATTTCTTTTGACTCAAGTCAATGAACCTCATAATCACGTTTTGACGGCTCCATTAACTCCAAAAGGCCGAGTATGATCAATTTGCATATATGATTTGTATGTATGGGGTTCTGAATAAATCCTCAGGGTCCATTGGATAGTTTAAGAGTTGACTAATTTTTTGGTGCCTAGAATCTATAGTGCCTTGCAATCGCGATCAGGTGTTCACTTTCGCGAACCTCGCGATTGCGAGATCTTGATTGCAAAAGAAAGGGAGGTGAGATCCAAGACTATAACACCTCGGATCTCAAAGTGAAGAAAATCCTAGTTGTCACAAAATGGGTGCCAATACCAACGGAACCACCCATGGACCGCAGGTAGAACCACGGACAGTAGGTGGGGTTCCGTCACTAACGTACAAATTTTGATGGTCTCTGATCCCACCCACAGTCGACCAGTACGGTCCATGGTTGGACCTACGGACCGTAGGTGAGGGTCAGCAGCTAATTGTAGGAAAATGGTTGTTGGGTCAACTTCAAACGGTCTTATCTTTTAGCATAAAACGAATTAGGTGTCTCACGACCTATCAAATTAAATATAATTTAATACTCTTTCCAACGCCAGTGGGTTTGCGAAAGTCCAAGCTCGAAGTAAAAAGTTATGCTCGTTTTAGTGAAGCCCTGTTGGGCAGAGCATGAACGATGACTCCAAACGACTGTTGGTTGTTCAAACAACGGTCTGTTCGTCTTTTAGTAGATGACACTCGTCAGTTTTAAGTTAGGGTCGTTTTGGTCCTTTTCCCTCGGTGTTAGGTACTTAAACTACGTCATTTAATGCCTAAACTATGTCATTTTAGTCAGTTTCAACATAATAATCTATTTAGAAACTGCCCAATACCTTTATTCTCCAAAAATTACCCGAATTAGAGCATAAAGAAGAACAAAGTCGACCAGCCCTCTCAAGAACATGCAGGAGGTTTTCTTCAAGTTCAGCCTGAAAATCTAAAGGATTTCTCCGTAGTTTTCGTCACCAGGTATGTGGGATTTCACTACTAGGTTCCTTTCATCCACTAGGTCCTTAGAATTTAGTCAGATATTTGATTTTCCATATATTGTTTAGAACTAGGGTTTCTAAAACCTTGGAGATTTGTTGTCATTTAGTTGTTGTAGTATCTTTAATCAAAATAACATTTTTCTTGGAAAGTTTGCTTAATTCCTTGAATAAAACTCATAAACCTAGTTTGTATAGTTTCTCTTAGTTCATGAATTATACTTGCTAGGTCAGTTAAACAGATAATCATTCTCTAGATTTCGAATGTCACATTATCAATACATGGATGTTGCATTCTCAAATTGCATGTCAGTATTTTGAGATATTCAGTATTTCAGTTACATTTGTGTCATATACATATTCATTTGGGAGTAGAATTAGAACCGAGTTGGACTACGGTTCAGCGTACCCTCATAGTCCAAGAACTACGTGCCCCCGTAGGATTATAAGTCCCCACTATTGGGTATCAGATTTAATGATCACACTAGTCATGCCTTTATACCCCTGGCAAGGTATATTGGGTCCTCCTGATAGGGCGTATACATTGGACTCCATGTTTAGCTCACGTGGTTTTTGTTGGTTAATAGTAGCTCCAACAGTAAGACTCTTAGTACATTTGACCAGGTTTTCACTATATACTTCAGCATACAGTACATCGTGTTATTTTCATGATTAGTACTTGGTCACTGCATTCAACTTAGCTTTTAATTTATGTTTCAGTATTTACGTCCTTGCTTAGTTTATGTCATTGCTCAGTTATGCTTTGTTCAACTTATATATATATTTGTTCACCTTAGTAACTATATCATGCATGCTCATTACATTCCATGTACTGATGCATACTCTGAGCTACATCCTTTCATGATGTAGGTTAAGGTACTCAGCATCCAGATCACGCTTAGATCGATTCTCGGTACGTATTCAACAGCTTCAGTGGTGAGTCCTCATACTCCGAGGACAATAGACATGCTTTTCATTTTACTCTTTATTCAGTTTTCAGTTTTGTTAGAGTTAGCTAGGGACATGTCCTAGCAATTCAACTCAGTTAGAGGCTTTCCAGACATAATAGTAGATTCATCTTGAGTTGTTAAGTTTATCTTTCAGTTATCACTAAACTCCTAGTATGTTTTATATATACAGAATAGTTGGATTTTTCCCTACTTTCAGTTATCTATTGTTTTAGCTTCCGCAAAGTACATGTCTTATTCAGTTATTCTTAGTATGCTTGATATATGCAAGACGCAAGGTTAGCTTAGGGTCACTGGTGATCCTAGGTCCCGTGTTACGTCAAGGGGGTAGCCTCGCGGTGTGACACATACCTTCAAGGTCGCAAAGGGCTAGTTCACAATTGCGACCTTCTTGAAAGAAAAAGCCCATTCACAAAATTGAAGGCATAGATTTTTTTTGGGGTTCACTTTTGCAAACCAATGGTCGCTTTTGCCATATCTAAGACCCCTTTTGCTTGCATTTTCTGGGTTTTATCCATTTTCCCCATTTTGAGCTTTTTAAAACCCTTATGAGACGATTTTGAAGAGATTTCTTATGCTAAATAATTTGGGTAAGCTTTTGTGTCCCTAAAACTTCAATTTCCTTTGAGTATTTATTGATTTTAACACCAAATTTGGGATTTTGATTGACAAATGACAAGGTTTTTATCAAGAACACGAGTTCTAAACTAAAATGGTGATTATGAACTGATTTTCACTCCTTTTGTTAAATGGTTTTTAGCAATGAGTTCCTAATGCTTTGGGTAACATTTTCAAGTAGATATTGTTTTATTCAAACCTCATTTTTGGAATTGGGTTTTTGAGTTGATTGACCCATTTTTCAAAATATATGTTATGGGGTTTGTTAATTCTTGAATCTTATTGTTATTACTTGATTAAATTAGATTGTGTGGCTTTGGACATGGTTTGGAAAGAGAAGACTCAGATCTTAGATTGACTTATTGAATGAATTGAGGTAAGTAATATCCTAAGCCTTGTAAATTTAGTAGAATACTGCATTTCCCTTCATTGTATCTATTAGGAGTAATGAGACTGAGGTGATGGGTTCGTTGTTCCACTTGTTTAATCTTAATGAATAAAAAGGGATTAACAAAAAATGCATTGTGTTGATTATAATGTTTTGTGAATTTTCGTGTTATGGACCCTATTGTGTTGATTGATGAAATGCTTTGATGGCAATATTGTAGACTTGAATTGCTTGAGTTGATTTCTCTTCCTTATTGAGTAAAATTACTTAACTGCATTGATTATTGTGTACTTTTATGAGACATGTGATGAATATACTGATGGGAAATGGTTCTGACAAGTGATATAATATAAAGTCGAAGGGAAATGGTTTTGGCTAGTGATATGATATAAGCCGAAGGGAAATGGTTCCCACTAGTGATATGATATAAAGGCGACGGGAAATGGGTTCGGCTAGTGATATTGTGTCGCAGGGAAATTGTTCTGGCAAGTGATATCAAAAAAAACTGAAGGTAAATAGTTCTGGTTAGTGATGTGATGTAAAGCCTAAGGGAAATGGTTTCGGCTAGTGAAAATGTGTCGAAAGGAAATGATTTTGACAAGAGTTTGAGTATTGTGATTTGATGCTTGTGATTGATCTACTTGATACTTGTGATTGATATGTTTAATACTTTTTATTGAGATACTTGATACTTGTTGGTTGTCGAACTTTGACTATTGGATTGTGATTGTTCAGCCTTATGAACTCTATATTGTGAAATTGTTAGGTTGATCTGATTTCTATGCATGATGTTCTTTAAGGAGGTTCAGTAGGGATGAAAGGAATACTCGTACCTATTCTAGCTATTTTTGCCTTGTTTGTAGGTTGCTTAATGCGTACCGTGTTGGTTGGTAGTCACTCCTTTCTTCTACAATTATGTAGGTTCCGAGCCAGGATCCATGTGATTGCTCTTCTTCTTGTTACATCTAAGGATTTCTAAGGATACGTTAAGAGGTAATTGCTTGTCATCCTAGTAGACTGAAATACGTTGAGAGGTAGTTGCTTGCCATCCCGGTAGACTATCTTGTTCCTTACTTTATTCTTTGTTCTATTTGAGAAAGCAAGACATTAAGACTTGTAATTATCTTTCAATTCCGCACTTTATACATTATTGGCTTGTACAAGTGACAACCAGATTTTGGGGTTATGTTTTAGAATGAATAAGTAATCAGCTCTTATGTTATTCTATTTTACTTTAGGCATTTCTTTCGTATCATTAGGTTGAGGCTATCTTCTCTTGGTGGGGATAGCTATGTGTCATCATATCCAATTTTTGGTCGTGACATAAAGGTAAATATTATAACATTTGTATAAAGTTTGAGAGAAAATCATATGTCAAATCTTATACCAAAACTAGGCACGAACAACTACAATAATTTAATACAATGAAAATAATGGCAAATCATATGTAAAGAAAGCTAACATAACACAGCGTTAGCTGCACCTGAGAAGTGGGTGATTCAACTCGAGAGATGAAACAACTTAGGATTCAATGATAGCATTCACAAAAGGATTTGTGCAATGAGTAAAGTGATGAATCATAATGATTAAGTAAGCATCACTGGCTCTTTTTAAAATTCTAAGGATAAGTATTTCGTAAAAAAGATGAATGCATGTAATAATGTAATCATATGTAATTTATCAGATATATACTCACACACGTACACTCATTACGTCAAACATTCTACTATGCCATACATCCATATTAATTTCGTGATCAACTTCAGAAGACTAAGATGTATCAAGGCTTTCTTCAATAAGAAAATCGAACACATAAATCTATGCACTTTTGAACTTAAAGGATATTTCTATTTAGGCTTATAATTATTACATTTGCACCTCAAACACGCTTATTTTGGTAAAGAGAAGCAACGGTCTAGTTTACATAAATATTTTGGTAAAAGCGGTTGTAACTAATCAAACATGACGAAATGGTGGTTCAAGTGAGGATCTTACTAATGCTACACAAGTCTACTTCAACCTAATTTATGTGTATCTCTTCATGTTGATGATTTATTGAATACAAATTGAATGACTTGTTAAATATTTGATAGTCATGAACAATTTGGTAACATGAAGGACACTAGATCAATTCCAAAGTTAGTAAAAATAAAATAAAAGTTAGAGGTCAAATAAATCTGTAAAATGTGAATTTTCGACTATTAAAAAATAAAACAATTGTCGTATAATCCACTACTAAAAAATTTCAGCTGAACTTTTCATTAAAATGTCATAGAAAATATGGTATTTTTTATGAGAAGTCCATCAGAGTCGTTTCCGACACGTCAAATTCTTAGGGGTTCCATCAAAATTCAATTGGAAATTCATGTACTTTCTTAATGCTAGTTGTTATTCAATAATTTGCTTAAATTCATATTGAATTTAGAACTAAGATTATAATAATAGTTGGCATAGTAAATGCTTAGGGTAAGTCATTTGTTTTCTTTCATATATCCATGCCATTGAAAAATTATAACTCAATCCAGTTCAGTCCAACTACATATTTTATTTTCGTTGTGATTATACAAAGTACCACTGACAGACATTATGATGAGTTCTATTTTATTAAACAATAATTTAACTACTTTAGAATAATATATTATGGGATGTGTACAATTCTGGAGTGAATGGTACCAATATATAGGGAATTATTTTATAGTTTATTGTGATAACACACAAAAATTAAATCAATGATGGCAAGAAATGTAGTACTAAAATTTTCAAGGGGAATATAACTTTGTAAGTAAGGATAAAACATAAACAAGAATATTTAAACGATTAGTGGTTCAGAAAATTTACGGATAAATGAAAAATACACAAATGCTTTAGACATGGATAATGTTGGCCCTTAAGCTTTAAGATTAGATCTACCTCACTAGTGTTGTGATCACATATGAGATGAGGTTTGAATTTCAATTGATATGGATAACATCTATTAGAAATAGGAAAATCCATCTCCCTTATATGTGGCCCTTCAAATACAAAGGAGGGGTTCCAGTTTGGTCTATAAGTATTAAATTTAAACCTTTTACATAGGTCCTTCTTGTCGATTGAAGCACTTTGTTGTAACTCGTTTGCTTGCATGCCTATATTATTATCATTTCCTCTAACATATAGATAATGATAGGATGGGAGTGGTGGTAGTAGTTGTTAGTTTGTATTCACATCTCTACCATCATTGTTACCTCTTGTTGAGATGGCACAATATGAGGGTGGTGTTGGTATTGGTATTTGAAGATTTGTATGCACGATTTTTTCATCATCATTACCTCCAATCAAGCGTACACCTTAGGAGTGCGGTGGAGACATCGAAAATGGTATTTATTGGATAACACCCACATTCATATAACTATAATTATCTCTAACCTAACGGGGATGAACTTGTTGGTTCTTTTAAATTAAAAAATTTAAGAAAATAAGAGAGAAAGACGGTTAGGACCCAAAGTACACCGTGGATATGACATGACATACAAGACCCTGAAAGGCCCCATACAAGCCACTTAGCATGCATCATAGAAGATCATTGAGTTTAAATGAAACACCACGTAAACTAGTAGGCTTAACTAGAGCTTGTCGTAAGTGTTAGAGTAATAAAAATTTATTCTCGTACTTAGAATGAAGGGCTTAGGGGTTTAACGTCAAGGTACAAATCCCCAAGGACCAACCAAGGGTCCTTGAGGAGGACCCTAGAACAAACTTCTAGACTGCCAAAACACAGTGACCCATGGAGGGACCTACGCCTCGTAGGGTGGTCCATGATCAGTGGGTGGAGTCTCATGATTCAAGGCCAAGTCAAGGAATTGCATACCCCAACCCATGCTCCACCAGTATGGGCCGTGGGTCAGTCGACGCCTCGTAGGTGGTGGCCGTGGATAAAGCCTGTAAGCTATCCCATCGGCTAAGTCTTGGGGTAGTTTAGGTAATTCCTATTTTAGTCAGTTTGATGTGAGGTAATTTTATATTGTTTTAATACACCTATATAAGAGTTTTTAAGTCATTAACCAACCCATTCACTTCATAAAATCCCAAGACCCAAATCCATAACCAACTTTCCCCAAATAAACTCTCTCTAGAATTCCAAGGAAGAAGAAGAAGAAAGGTGAAGCTAGGGTTGAAGAATCATGCTTTTCTCCTCAAATTTTTGGTAAATATTCAATAAGGTATGGTAATTCTTCATCTATGGGTAGCCTTCACCCATAGAGCCCCTTCAAAACCACCAAATTCAAAGCTAGAAAACCCAAAATTTAGCGTTTGACTTCAATCTCATGGATTACTTTGAAATTCTTTTTAAATGATTTAATTATACTTTTTATGGATATATTGATGATTTTATATGATTTTAAGGTGAATTCATCAAAAAATCCATGAATTACACTATTTTCTCAAATTGGATCTTAAAGTGTGGGTATTGATAGATGTAACTAGAATGTTATAGAATTATGAATGTTATGAATTGATTACTTGAATCATGTTATTTTCCTTGCCTAATGTAGTAATTCTAGGTGTGTTGATTGAATGTGATCTATGGTCCTTGAAGGGATAATTATGAGATTTATGTGTGATCATGATACTTATGTACATGCTTTATGAATACTTTGAGAATAAAGTGATGAATGACTACAATGTAATAGTGGGGTTTTTGAAAGGCTATTCTCACACATACACACTTATGAAGGAAGTTTCTATGAATATGATAACGATGATATGTTGATTGAAAGGCTATTCTCAATTATACACTTATGAATGATGATGACATGTTGTGAAAGGTTTTCTCACAATATAGGGATTCTTAGGCTGAAAGGCTATTCTCACCTTTTGAATCTATGAGCTATCTTACGAATAATGTTGGGTTGAGATGGATATTAATTGAGATGGAAACTCATACGTGAGTTGAGGTGGGGTTTATAGTAACAATCTCTTGAGATGGATTCCCATATGTGAGTTGAGGCGGGGTATCTAGTAGAAATCTCCATATCCCATTTGTCCAATAAAAATGAACTCAAATAATGAAATGTTAAGTACGTAGTGGGGAATAATGCTAAGCGGCGAGTGGATATTGATAGAGATGGAAACTCATACATGAGTTGACGCAGGGTTTCTAGTAGCAATCGCTTGAGATGGATGCCCATACATGAGTTGAGGCGGGGTATCTAGTAGCAATCTCCGTATCCCATAAACTATGTGCCCTCATAGGTTATTAGCTAGTGGATCTACCTAAACTAAATGTTACCGGTTCTACCTTAGGCAAGTAGACCAACCCTTTTCGGTGTAGGTAACACTGGATTCCATGATTTGCTCACATCGTCTATGTCGGTTAAGGCTTACCCCCCACAATGAATGATTAGGAACTATGGCTTCTCAAGAATGCAATACTTAGTGTGGGTGGGGGTATGGGACTTCATCCATGCATTGCACAAGTAGGCTTTGAGAGTAGTCATGGTGTGTTCCTTTATGGTATTATGTTTTATTAAATGAATATGCTTATGATGATGCTACTAAGTATGTTGATATGAAGGCTATTGGTAATGAAGTATGTTTAATGTGGATTGTTGCTATGATTTGCTCTCCTTGATATGACTTATTAAATGTGAATGTTCCTTGTCTATGAGTATGAACAAAGGATGAGTTCAAAGAATGGTAAGTATGATTATGGTGACCTAAAAGTGATACTTAGTGTAGATGGGATTATGGGATCTTATCTATTCATTGCACAAGTATAACTTATGGTTACTTATGATATGGTTCTATTATTCTATGATGATCTATATGTTGAATATGCTTGTGAATTATGCTTTTACACTAATGTGCATTCTCAAACTTGGTAAAGTGCATGCTTTTCAACTAAAATCTCCTTTTAGCATGTTTTAAAGGTTTTTATGCATGGCTATCGTACTTAGTGTATTTTTGTACTAACCTATATTTTCGTACATTTTCCCACAAGTGTAGGGTTCGGTGTTTGAGGTCTTCTTTTGGTTCAAGCTTGGATAGACTATTCTCCTAGCTTGTGGTGAGTCCTCCTGATTCGAGGACGTATGAGTCATTTGTAGTTTCTTCCTAGTTATTCATTTTATACTATGTTGTAAGGGATGTGTCCCTACTTGATTGAAAGACTGTATTAGACTATTATAATGAGACAAGTGTAGACTTCCACTTGCTTTTATAAAAGACTTTGATTGTATAGATAAGGTTTTAAAATGTCCACATCATTTCTTTTATCTTATGTTATGATATTCTAAGGGGCTTGTATGAGACTTTTCGGGGTTGAGTATGCATTGTGTCACGACCCAAGCCTAGGGCCTAGACGTGACCGACGAATGGGGAACCCGAAGGAACCCCAAACAAGCCTCATAGCGTATCATTACACATCCTTGGTCGCGGAAGCAATTAAAATGACCATAAGCAATAAGCATAATCAAAGGG